>CM075864.1:46800064-46897564 GCA_038021265.1 Cyprinella venusta | reverse complement strand
TTTTTGTATATGTTTGTATAGCTATTTATATTTTTCTATGTAAAAATATATGAATATTTATGAATTGTATTTTTTTCCCCTGGCAAATAAAGCCTTGAAAAATTACATCACTGGTTTGAATCGTTTTTAACTTTATATACAAATGATTTCAATAGTGTGTGAGATCCCTTTATTCAACACAAACCATAACGCAGCTTCCTAATGAGAGACAGCTGGGTGATGGTCATTCCTCGTTGTTATTCACGTTTAAGGAAACCCTCCTGCAGAGTGAGCATTAATGTGGGCAGGATAGTAAACTAACTCTCACAGGTGAGATCCTTTAATACCCCTCAGATTGTAAACAAAGCTCTGTGGGGCTCTTCCTCTGAAATGCAAGTCTGATACCGCTTGCCTGTAAACATTCACATGATGTGTTTCATAATGCAACATAGACCTATCTTAAAGTCACCATGAAATCAAAACAATTCTTATTTTTTATTTTTCTATCCACAGAAAAATATAAAATTACATTTTTCGCTTCCCTCTTGCAGGGACATCTCTTCTCTGATAATGTGTTTACTGGCGTGAGGGCGGGACAGCCTGTCAATCACATGAGATCCACCAATAGCAAACCACAACCATCTATTCAAATCCCGATGGACAAAAGTAAGTTCAAGTCTACATAATACAAGATAATCGCAACTACCGTTTCATGCCGATTTTAAATACCCATGGTGCCAACAACAAGGCGGTGTGTTGAGTATCTCAGGATGACACTTACATACAGTATAAGTTTGCACAGCAAAAAAAAAAAACCTTGCTGTGACTTTGTTTAAGATAAGCACCATTAGTGACGTGTGTGACAGCTGCTCCCCAATGTCCATTTATGTCGTAAGTGTCTTAAAGGTGACAAGTCTGCAGCTGCTTTCAGGCCCCATAATAATGAATGACTTCCTCACCCTCCCTTCCTCCCATTTGTGCAGTCTTGTTTACTTCCTCTGTTGAGTCCCTAATGACACAAAATAATTAACCACATTCATCTTACACAATCAAGAAGTCCTGTTACATCATTGGCCTGTGTTATGGGCGGTCCATTACACCGTTAACTTTTCAAGTTGAATATACAAAATAAGTATGTTTCCCATTAATTTCCTCCATAGATGTTTTAGAAACAATAAGGCATACACACACACATACTGATATTCCTATCATTATGAGGACAATCCATAGACTTTTACTGTACAAACTTTATATACGAACCCTAAACGCATTTTTACATTTTCAGAAAACAATTTCATTTGATTCATAAGATATTTTCCTCATGGAGACTCAAGGTCAAAAATGATTGGTATTACTATACTTGTGGGAGCATTTTGTCCCTATTACGTAGGGTTTACCAGGTGCAAACATATTGGGTTTCTATTTCCTAACCCCAAACACAACACTCACAGAAAATTTTCTACATTTTTACATTTTCAAAAAAAACGGAGACCAAAACATATCCTCTCAAAAACAAGGATCTTCGTTGGGATATTTTTCCTCATAACTTAGGGTTTACCAGGACCACACACACAACTATTAAATAAAAAAGACTAGAGATAATGATGAGCATAAATAGATTTGATATTTATTGCAAAATATGTAAGTGCAAATATATAAATTATTTGAGTAAAGACTGACTTCAGAATTATAAATGAGTAATAAAATACCACAAAATATTTTAATCGTCTAATTTGTTCTGAGGCACAGAACAGCTGATAATGAGACTTTATTAGAAAAAGTGTATATATATAGTAAAAGAGTCAAATATTTTACACAAATATATAGAATATTCATATTGACACTGCCTTTAAACTGACTGTTCAATCAGCCAATTCATCACATGCGCTTTATTTTCAGAAACCCATTTAAAGTTGGCTTTAGTCTGCTCAATGGCCTCTTCTATTGCATTCAAGCTAGCATTGATGACCTCTTCTATTGCATTCAAGCTAGCATTACTGCTCGCTGCAATGTCTTCTTTGAATCGTTGTAACTGTGATTTGCCAAAGAGTGGAGAGAAAGAAAGAGATAAATACACACTTTTTCATATTTTCAGCAAGACACATGCTACACATCTCAAAAAGAAAGAAAAGAAAATTATATTACAGCATGTCAACAGACCATTCATTTAATGGATAAATTAAAACTACAAAATGTTACATTGTAACCAGTATTCAAGTTTGCGGTCAGTATTGTTTTAATTTAACATTGTAAATAATTATTAATTAATACCTTTATTCAGCAAGGATGCATTCAAGTTGATCAAATAATTTATTTTATATTTATCAAATACATTTGAACAACTTCAAATAGTAATAAATTGCATTTTATATGTAATAATATAAACATGTAATAATCACAATATTTTTACTATATTTTTGATCAAATAAATGAAATCTTAGATAGCGCAAGAGAGAATGAAAAAAGCACACCAATCTTAAACGTTTGAACAGCATTGCATTAATGCTTGTTTTATATTTGACCCATCCCAAAAGCAACCTCTTATTAAAATAGCACAAACCTGCTGCAGTTCAAATTCTGTAGAAAACCTTTTTGTGGCGCCGTTAATCAGATCTTCAATTGAGAGTCTTGCATCGGAACTATAGATGCTGTATGACGTAACAGAAAAAGTCAGTAGAGAGTAAATACTTTGTGTTTTGCTGAAAGAAGGAAATGCACTACTTACTCTTTAATATACTCCCAGTTGGCTCTGAGGAAGTCCCAAGCCAACGGCTGCCCTATTACATTGCCCGAAACATACACAATAGCAAAGAGAATGGCCTGCTTTCTAATCAGGTTTGGATCTGTTGTGTATTCCAGGTACCTTTGAAAAACAAAAGGCAATTACATGAGTATATATTACATCTACAAGCTGACTTTTTAAGGCATTATATCCCACCCTCTCGACCCTAAAGTCACTCCTCCTCCAAGCAAACAAAAGCGTCACGAGGTTAAACTACGTCATGTCTCAAAGCACATGACATTACAATATTAATGAACATAACTTAAAGAGCACTGACCTGTACCCCTTGACTGCTGCAGATTAATTTCGTCGTTGATAGTGTTGCCATTGAAACGCATACAATGGGCTATATGCACGCAAAAGTTCCGCATTTGATGCAAGGATGCTCGTCCATTTCCGGTTGTGGAGATTAAGGCGGAGGAAAACCGAGGAAAACTGGATTAGGGCAGTGTCTTCGAAATTTACTGTCCTCCCGTCTTTGAAACGAAACGTACATACGTTTAGATGTAATTTTATATATAGTAATGTTTATTTAAAATAATTTTAAAAAGAAGCATAAACACAACGAGGGGTGTCTGTTTTATCTGTTTTTTTTTTTTTTTTTAGTATAACCATGGAGTATAAAATTCAATATAAATTCTCGGTATTGCATTGGACTCTACGATCGGCGGAAGTTATCGAGCATCCTTACACCTTCACTGGAAATACCGCCGTGCATAGAGACCATAGAGTCACAAAACCCTTAGAGTAAAACATCATGGATTTTTCATGTCTACCAAGTTACAGTAGTTATGGCGTGAAAGCAGCATAAGCTTGTTGTTTTGTATCGGGAGGAACAAAGGTGGCCGCTGTTTTGGTTACTCAGTGTCTGACGTCTGTCAATTTCCCAGTCTAAATACACTGGCAGTCTTTGCTCTTGACCACTTGTCTACTTACATGACATATTTCCTGTATTTGGCGTGTTCAACTTAAGTCCATTGCACACTGAGTGCGAAATTCGCATCCGAAATTTTCGCACGTTAAAAAAAAAAATCGACCTCACGTTATGTCAATCACGCTTGCACACCGCCTCCGAAACTTTCGTCCGTCATAAAATTAATCGGATCGGGTTCGATTTTCTGCGTTTTTTGCATCCAGAGCCAGCATTTTGAGAGGTCTTTTGACAATCAGGGCTGGGGGGAGCTCGTCCTCAAATTATTGCACATATGCGCCGAGCTTTCAGTTTCGATTTTCAATTCGATCAAGTGTTTATGTTCTCTTCTCTATATTGGATTATGAAATTAGTAAACCTCCCCTTTCAATCAGATTGAAATTTGTGATCGAATAAGGTGTGATTGATCAGCCAATTCGATAACTACTGTATTATTTGGGCACAATATATACACAATAACAGCCTGTTCTGTCTGCGAACGGAAACAGCGCTACGGGCAGTTTCCGTTCAGAATCGATTTTGGGTTACGGAAATTGGTGGTCTTGTTTTTAATATGTGGCTCCAGAATCGCTGGCAAAGCATCAAACTGTCCCACTGACATGCTGAGGTAAATTTTGAATCGCTCAGGATAAATTCGCAACTCCTTGATAAGATGATAAGAATGCTTGATTAGAACTCTCCTTCCTCTCGACGCAATTTCAGGATTGGATGGACGTAATATTTTCTCTTTCTTCTCTTTTCAATAAGAGAGAGGGCAACAAAATCATCCTCACTGCTTGACGAATCCATTTGGTATTTTTGCGTTTTTTCCCGCAAAGGTTTAATAAATACGCAACGGACTCTGTGTGCAAGGTTTCTATGCGTGACAAATTTTTAGGCTGACGAACACGAAAATACGCACACGAAAATTTCGTACTCAGTGTGCAATAGCCTTTACAATGGAATATTTTCCTCAACATCTTACGATTTCGGGGCCCGAAATACCTGCCTTTAAATGCCTTACACGACTTGCAGTCTATGAGGTAAACTAAACGCTATTGGCTATTTAAAATGGCGAGGAGCCATTCAATATTCCCCCTTAGCTTTAATGGAAATTACCTCAATGCATCATACCAAGGCACTTCAGTGGCCTTGCAAATTCATTGAAATAAACACTTTCTTTCTTTCTTTGCATGCTCCATTCGTCAAAAGGTTAGGGTTAGCCTCATCAAGGCTGCATTTGCTTATGCACTTTTAACCCCCAACCAAAAAAAAAAAACCCAAACAAACTTTTGAACAATAGTATATGTTCTAGGACGCATATGGCTCACCTGTTTAACAGCCATGGCTCTTTAGTGCATGCTAGACCAAATAATAGTTCCTCTTCCTCTGCAGCAGTAGTACTGTTCTTAAACATCTCCCATCCAAAATTCCACTCCTCAACATCACCAGCAGCAATGGCATTACAGTACACCCTGCTCCTCAGATTTGGGGGAATTCTTGAGTGGAAAAAAAGAACTTAAATGAACTGAACATAACAGAACCAAAACACTTTAAGAGCTAAAAGTGATCTGACTTGAATTGAAGATCAATACTTGAATACTTAAGTAGTGTGAATACCTAGAAAGAGCTGAATTGAATTAAACTCCCATGAACAGAATTAAACCTATCTGGCTTGTACTGAATTCTGAACTGAATTGAATCTGAATTGAACTAAATTAAACTAAGCTAAACTGGCATGTACTAGATTTAGATTCCGGGCTGAGAAAAGTTGTTGTCATACGGGTTACTGTCGGGCTTCTTCATCCATTGTCTGTACCACATCCCAGTGAGCTCTGAACATCCTTTCACTCCAGTTTTGCAGGCCATTGAAATAGCATTCAGTTGGTTGTCTCTATAAACAGATTTCACACAAATCAGACAATATTTCAGTAACGTCCATCGCTCATATTTATGAAACAGCAGTGATATAATGTGTGTTCCAATTCAGTGGCTGCATCCTTCAAAAGGCCACACCTTCGAAGGCCGCTAAGTTCAGATGGAGCGTTGTAACAGTCTAGCCTACGGAAGATTGTTCTTGTTGCCTAGCGTCTCTAAAAGCTGCCATTGACGAGTGGCAGTAACATTTGTACTGGACGTTTTTTGAAAGTTATATTCGACTGTCTGAAAACAAAACAGGGAAATCTGTAAGTGTAAGTGTAATCTGGCAATTTCCCTTTAAAAAGACCTGTTGTCACTGCCACACAATAAATTCTGGGGTAGGGTAGACCACGAAGGGTCCATCTGTTGGATCCTTAATTGGCCGGGAAATGAAGGTGGATTTCGAGGTCACGTTTGAAGGAGCTTTCGGATTGGGACAGTATTCGTCACACCACTGTGGCACAATCAGCCTTAGAAGGATGCAGTCTCTGAATTGGGACGTAGCTTTATTTTAAAGTGGTCATTTCATATTTAATTTTTTTATATTCTCTTTATTTCCACTGAGGTCTACGTAAAGTCCCAGTAATAGTTTAGTTTTGGATCAAAAATAACCATATTCCACTTTTTTTAAATGGTTGTGGCGAGCAGGACAAGGCCAAGGGCCATGAGTGAGCGACGCGAGGTGGTGTGATTGCCATCTCCGCGAACGTTTAACATCGAACTTGTTGAATGTTCGCCGGTTCCCGCCTCCTTCTTCCTGGGTTTCGGCACCGGTGTTACAAGGTTCAGTTGTTATGGGAAGAAGGAGGCAGGAACTGGTAAGCGTTCAACAAGTTTAATAAAATAAATCAACAAATATAAAAATGAAAGTACAAGCCAGCAGCCCCTTGCAGTCAACTGCTGGCCACACAAAACGCAAGATAAAATCCAGGCCTGGCCTTTCTTGATCTCCATTGTCGTCGCTCCTCCTTTACGCCTCCGCTCCTACGTGAGAGATTCGAGACCGGTGAGTCTCACACGTGACGCTCATCAGCAATCATGCTACCGGCTTGGCACCGCTCTCCCACGGCCTTCGGCCTCGTCCTGCTCGCCTTTGCATGCAAAATTACCAGTTTTGCTCAAGATTCCACAGATTTCCTCAAATTTTATTCATATTTACCACATTGTTCTTGTAATAGTATATATTTCCTCATTACCTCAGTATATTCATGTCTTTTTGTGGTCCATCTGTTGTCAACATAGAATGAGTTGCTTAGTTTCAATAAATGTTCCTTTTTACTGAGGAGGAAGTATCATACGTTTAACTTAGGGGTGTCCAAACTTAGTCTTGGAGAGCAGCTGTCCTGCAGAGTTTATCTCTAAATTTGCCTTAAAACATCTCCCTGGAAGTTTCTAGTATGCCTAGTAGGGATGTGCCCGAAGCCTAATGGCATACAGAAAGGCACGAAAAATGAATTACACATGCCACTAAAAGGACATTGCTAGGCTTGCTGTCATAGTCGGCTATATTGTTGTACATCAGATTTCACTTATCTCATAAGATAGAAGATAGTAGGGAGGATTTCTGATCCAATGTCAGAGGATTTGGTGCACAACAGATCCTGAGCCTCCTTGATTGTCACACCAATTTAAATTTGTTTATGATGGATGGGGTGCGAATTGAGACACAGCACTTAATTAGTTGGTTCAGGTGTATTTGTAGGGATAGTTCACTGTGAAATAAATTTTTGACTTGTTTTAACTTACCTCAAAGGCATCCAAGATGTAGGTGTCTTTGTTTCCTCAGTATTTACAATTTTGATATTTTTAGGTCAAACCGTTTGTGTCTGTCAGTCATATAATGGAGGTCTATGGGGTCCAACACAAAGAGCATGCACAGAGAAGTCCAAATTAAACATGATTTAATGACTTGTAAATGTAAGTACACATTGATGGCCTAAGACACGAAACGAGCGGTTTGTGTGAGAAAAAAGAACAGTATTTAAATCGACCCAGGGTAGACCCCATAAACCTCCATTATATGACTGAGAGACAAGAATGACTTGACCTATAAATAACAAAATTGAAAATACTGTGGAAAATCAAAAAATTAATTTCAAAGTGAACTATCCCTTTAATTGGGGTTGGAGCTGAACTCTGCACGACAGTGGCCCTTCAGGATTGGACACCCCTGGTTTAACAATTTTATATCTCCAAAGATCAAGAACAATTTGATTTCCAATGATGTGACCCCTTTAAAATTCTTGTGTGGTCATAGTTAAAGTTATAGCTGATGTTAGTTACTAGAGTATTATTTAGAATAAACTGTGAAAGAGGGAATCTTGTATTTACTGGTCCATGTATCTTGGGGGGTTCTGAGTCCAGTTTGATGTGATAACTTTGAAGTGGTCAAAAAGAGGTTGCACCTTTCTCCGGATGTAAGTCTGGAGTGTTTTAAAGAAATAGATAAATAAACACATTTCATACTGAACAGTCTTGAATGAACATTCTCTGACTCTGGGTATTGAAAATCATTAAAAATGTAGAATGCACGTATATATATATATATATATCTATATATACGTCTATATATCTATATATACGTCTATATATCTATATCTATATATATCTATAGACCATTTCAAAAGATGTAAACAACACTTGTCCAGAAGCACTTCCTGTTTCAGTTTGTAACTGTTTTCTTTATTTCACATGTAAAGAAAACTTCTTAAAGATCTTTGTTTAACTTTTTGATTCAGTTTTAAATGTTCTGTTGGTTGTATTTTATCCCAGCTTTTATGTAGTGTTAAAAAACTGAAACAGGAAGTGCTTCTGGGCCAGTGTTGTTTACATCTTTTGAAATGGTCTATATCTATATCTATATATATATATATCTCTATATATATATATATCTCTATATATATATATATATATATATATATATATATATATATATATACATATATATGTACCTGCAAAGGTCCATAAACTTCTGATCGGTCAAACAAGAGGAAAAAGTTTTCCATATGTCTTATTGCAGCTTCCCATGGTATGTATTCCTTCTCCTCAGAGAGATACTTGGTTGTTTCCAGAGCCAGGGTTATGTTGATTATCTTGGCCCTTTGGATGATCAGATCCAGATGAAAATCTATTATTTTGAGCAGATGTATTATGTCGAATGATTAAATGTCTCTGGAGAAGATAGCTTACCATGCCAAAATAAACGCATCATCGATGATCTGGCCCCTATTAAGAACTGAAATAACCTACGTGTACAGTATAGAAGGATATATATTGAATGTGTCGATTGTTTTAACTTAACTAAACGTAATGAGATACTCACTGTATGATCTGAATTCAGTTGTGTAAAAAGACGTTCCCAGTTGTGGGAATCATAATTAACCCTGTAGAATCCTGTGATATTTAGGTTGGCCAATACCCAGTCAGTATCTGTCTTCATGGCCTCATTTGAAGCAGTTTTTGTAAGCAGCCAGTGCCGACCCATGTTGTTACCACTCTTCATCCAGGTGATTGGCACAAACCATTCGTAACTGCAATTATTTTTGAAGATAGAAACACAGTGTATTCAAGTTCTGAAACAATAGGATATGACTCCAAACTAATGTTTTCAGAGTAAACATACTTGTAGTCAGATGTCGGGGTGCTGTCTACTGCCTCTGGGTATATCAGGAAGTGCTGCTGAGAGATGCTTCCTGTTTGTGTGTCAATAGTTACTACAGGGAAACCCATCTGAAGAATCCAGCGATTCATAATTTCATTTATTGGGGCTGGTAGCTGGATGCTTGAATCTGCGTCTACAACCTAAAAAAACCCAAACATTTTTATACAAATCAAATTATAATAAAAATCATGGCTAAAACAAATATTTAAGGAATAAATACATCAATTTTGTAACTTACATCCTGCAGTTTTTTCCAAAGATCTGTGTACACAGTGTTGTTGTATGCACACTCTTTCAAGTAGATCTGTGGAAAATGTGTGTTATTCGAAGAAAAAGTCACTCAGTAACACATAAACCCTTTAAAATACACATACATGAAGTCCTTTGGCAAAGACAGGCTCTGACAGAAATTCAGACAGCATTCTCAGTATTGCAGCCCCCTGCAACGACAACACATTATCCTTATTTGTTAACTAAAAACACTGCTTAATAGTGTTATTTCAAATTGTCTTTAACCCATGATGGAAACCTTGTTATACGTGATTTCACCAAAAAGTCCATTGATTTGATCCGGTGTAATGACATCATCTTCTCTTAAAGACAGCGGGTGTGAGGAAACACTAGCGTCGGCTTCAAATGCTCTGTGAACCTGCTGCTGCACTATCAGATCTTTCTTCAAGAGAAAGAGAGAGAAAAGACAGCTTTGAATGAATATTGATTAAGCTACTTGACTTTATATCACTGTGGCATTGTGAGAGATAGGGTATCACCAAAGTGTGGGTTGCTTCACAAATCGAGTCCAGGCAGAGATCAAGTCATTAGCTTCTTTTTAATAATCAACTCAAACCTCCAAAACTTTTTAACCAAAACACTTCAAATTCATCTTTATGTGGCTAACAAAAAACAGCCAGTCTCTCTGTTCTCAACTCATTAACAGCTTTTCTCCTTCATTCGCACTATCTGAGGCAACTGTAGCCTGTGACTAGGTGGCCATCTTGGTTTGTAGTCCCCATGCTGCAACCACCTAGACGCCACATTCTTTGCCTCAATGACACACCCTCTCACAATGCCACACTCACGGAATGTTACCAAGCCACATCTGCAAAGCTTAATTCATCTCGAAATTATACCCTAATTTATTATCAGGTGGAAAGAGGATGCAATTTTTCATTGGAAAACAGAAAGTGGGGTTTTGCAGAATAATGGGCTGTTTACATGACGCCACTTTTAAAATTTTTGGTGCTTTGGCCGTTCATTTACGTCGTAGAGGCCTGAAAATGCAAACTTTTGAAAACGGTTTTCAAAGTGCAAGTTTCTGAAAACTATACACTTATCGTCACCATGTAAACCATAGTAAAATATAAACTCTGGCGATGTCATGCATGCATATTACGTGTTCGGTCTATAGGCGTGTAGTGATTCTCTGCAAAGTGACCTTGCTAACTACTAGCCTAAAAGTGCTGAAAGCACTTGTGTAAAATCCCTTGTGCCCGAGAGAATCGAATAACAAAGATGTAATTTTGCAGTTCTATTAATCGGACGCTCTGTCACAAGACTGGACTACACCCAAAACTGGTGTAAGTGATATGGAGGACGTATGGGACCGGCGGCAGTAGATGTGATCGGACGCTCTGTCACAAGACTGGACTTTACACCCAGAACTGGTGCGAGTGATATGGAGGATGTATGGCACTGGGACAGTAGATGTGATCGGGCACTCAGTCACGAGACTGGACTCTACACCCAGAACTGGTGCAAGTGATATGGAGGATGTATGGCCCCGGGGCAGTAGATGTGATCAGACACTCAGTCACGAAACTGGACTCTACACCCAGAACTGGTGCAAGTGATATGGAGGATGTATGGCACAGGGGCAGTAGATGTAATCGGACACTCTGTCACAAGACTGGACTCTACACCCAGAACTGGTGCAAGTGATTTGGAGAACGTATGGCACGGTGGCAGTAGATGTAATCGGACGCTCTGTCACAAGACTGGACTACACTCAGAACTGGTGCGAGTGATATGGAGGACATATGGAACCGGCGGCAGTAGATGTGATCGGACACTCATTCACAAGACTGGACTACACCCAGAACTAGTGCGAGTGATTTGGAGGACGTATGGGACCGGCGGCAGTAGATGTGATTGGACGCTCTGTCACAAGACTGGACTCTACACCCAGAACTGGTGCAAGTGATATGGAGGATGTATGGCACCGGGGCAGTAGATGTGATCAGAAACTCTGTCACGAGACTGGACTCTACACCCAGAAATGGTGCAAGTGATATGGAGGACGTATGGGACCGGCGGCAGTAGATGTGATCGGACGCTCTGTCACGTGGCAGGATGTCGCTGGAAGACTGGATTCTACAAGAAGATGTGATCGCGGTCGGACGTCTCACTGCCTTCACTGGTTTTCCCTGATGGATGAACAGGGATCTCTGGGGTGGATGCACTGGCCCACGACTGGTCAGACTAACACAGTCTCATCCCAAGAAGTCCATACCATACGTCAACATCCGCCTTTTTAGGGTACCCTTGAACGTCGGTTACATGACGATCCCGGGCCGTCATACAACTGACGCTTTACCTTTAACGTCGGTTAGGTGACGGGGTAGGTTTAGGTCTGGGGTAGAGTTAGGATCCGATAATGTCATCTAACCAACGTTTAAAGGTACCCTAAAAAGCCGGATGTTGACGTATGGTCAAAAGACGTCCCAAGACGTCAGTTATATGACGTCTTGGGATGAGACTGCGCTGGCCAGACACGACACTATATCAAGGTTCAAGGTTTATGTTTATTGTCATTCCACTACAAGTGAGGACATAGAGTGGGACAAAATGTCATGCCTCACAGGACCACGGTGCTACATAAATACAAACATACAAAGATGTATGATGCATTTTTATACAGGCAGCAGTGTGTGAAAAGTGTCTAGTGCGTAATTTTGAAAGTGTCTTAGAATGTTTTCAGGATGTAGGGGCTAGCATGGGGGTTTCAGAGGGTGTAGTTTGAGTTCAGTTCAAGTTCACGGCCCACACAGCCTTGGGGGAAAAGCTGTTGAGCAATCTGGTGGAGTGGGCTCTGATGTGTCTCTGACATCTTTTGGAACTTGGGAATTCTACATCCACACTAAAGCCGCACGTGGCAGCTCACCGATCAGAGTTTAATGACTCATCACTTGGGTCTGACCAGCTGATTTTTGTTTTCTTGAATGGAGCTAGTCATCTGTGTCCTCTACGGAGCATGCTGTGGAATCCGACATGGGACTTGGCTATGGTTCTCAATTTCTTGTTTCCTGCATTTCTCTATGTCATTACAACAGCAAAGTGTATGAGTCCACTCCATATGTTATCAGTGAGTTCCCCCTGTGCGCGCTGGAGTAGTGTAGTGTTTCATTGTGGCCCAGTCCGATATTTCTACCCAAGATTTTGTCTCCAATGTTTATGAACCAGCCTATTGTGTTGCATTGGCAGGAGATCAAGCTGAAGGCTTATATTGATAAGACATCAGCCTAGCGTAATCAATTGTTTGTCTGTTTTAATTATACACACAGAGACTCTACACTTTCTAAACAGAAACTGGTGCACTAGGTGACGCTGGTAATTTCTCATGCTTACGAGTCTGTGGGGAAGTCTGCATTGTATACATGCTTTGGCGACTTCTTGGGCAGCGTTCAGTGGAGTATCGCTTTCTAGGTCAGTGGTTCTCAAACTTTTTCAGGAGGAGGCCCCCTTGTGTAGGGTGAATCCTTTTGGGCCCCCCCAAAAGAAAACTCATAACGAAAACATCCTCAAATATACAAGTTTACTTACAAATTTTAGATTTTTTTAGAAGTATTGAATATTGAACAGTAATTTGTGATGTTCATAGTCAGTCCCTCCAGGATTTCACGATTTTTTTGTGATTTTTGCGATCAAAATGACTGATTTTGTGGTGGTAATTTCCAAAAATTTGTGAAAAAATTTGCGATTTATATATAACATTTACCATAATTTATTCAGTCCCAGAAAAACGCAGAGTTTTTTGTGATTGTTGCGGGCAAAAATGGATTGATTTCTAGGTATTCGTTTTCCACTTGTGCTTTCAGCACTGCCTCAGGCAGTCCGGAGCGAAAGGAAATTGTACACGGGTTACGAATTCCTAGTGTATTCTTATTGTGTTTGCAACTATTTTGTGAACATAAAAATGATCTTCCTAAACTTGGGGAATATAGTGAAAACAAACTTACAACATTCCAGGTGGGCTCAGCAAAATCAGCTCCAAGAACTGACACATAACTCGCGAAGCCTTCGTTGAGCCACAGGTCATTCCACCATCTCATGGTCACAAGGTTCCCAAACCACTAAATTAATTTATTGTCATTAGTTAAATTGATTAAATAATTAAAACTGTTTAAAAAGACTTCTATTTGAAAATACCACATACCATGTGTGCAAGTTCATGTGAGATTATAGTGACTACCAATTCTTTAGTTTTATTGGAGGACACTTTAGGGTCGTAGAAAAGAGATGCTTCTCTGTATGTGACCAGACCCCAGTTTTCCATTGCTCCAGCAGCGAAATCAGGCAATGCGATTTGATCTAGGGATTAGAAAGTAATAGTCTGACTGCTTTCCCCCCATTGGCCCCTAAAAGTGTTTATGTATGTTACAGAGACATGAAATTTGGAAAGAACTTCTTTAAGAGCTTGTTTAAACTCTCACCTGATTTGGATAGAGGGTATTTGATGTTGTAATAGTTTTCGAAATACTTCAAAATTGGGAATGTCACATTAAGGGCATAATCTCCATGTCCATTCTCAATGGCATCTCTACATCCCCAGATTCTGATCTAAAAAAGAAAAAAAGATGCATTTGGTGGAAAAATACATGAATACATTTAATACCCGTTTTTATTTTGTTGTCTGCATTTAAAAGATTTGTATAAAAGGAGAAGAAGAGAGCAAGTGAGCAAGAATATCTACCAAAACTTTGGCATCTGGTGGGGATTGTATGCTGATAAATTCACTGACGACGAAGGCCAATAGATATGTTGACATTTTTTCTGTTGGCTCATATCTGGTCAGTAAAACCTCTTGATTATCTATAGTAATGTTTTCAGTGCCTAGAAAATGTGAGAACAGGAGTTTAGATTAAAATGTCTACAGATAAATCCATGCAATACCATTCAAAGGTTGGGGGTTAATTAGATTTTTTTGCAGTTAAAAAAATCATTTTTTGCATTTTTTGGGTTAATTAGATTTTTTAAACAGTACAATTGTGAAAAATTTTAAATACATTTTTCTATTTTATTATATTTTAAATATCACACGTGTCATATGGTCCTCCAGAAACCATTTTAATATCCTTTTTGGTGCTCAAGAAACATTTCTTTTTATTATCAGTGTCGAAAATAGTTAAAACAGCTATTCATATTTTGTAGAAACCTTGATAGAAAAAGACCCTGATATAAAACAGCATTATTTTAAATCGATTTTATTTATATATATTTAAAATGTCTTTTCTGTCACTTTTGATCAATTTAAAGCATCCTTGCTGAATCAAAGTAATATATATATATATATATATATATATATATATATATATATATATATATATATATATTTGTTTCAGCAAGGATGCCTTAAATTGATCAAAAGTATATATATATATATATATATATATATATATATATATATATATATAACAGTGTAATTTAAGCATACCGGACCAACATTACAGACAATTATTTTAAATGTTTTTTTTTTCTTCCTTCAACTGCTTGGGGTTACTAGTAACCCCAAGCAGTTGTAGGAAGAAAAACTTAAATAACACTGTTTATAGGCACATAAAATAATATAGCATCAGTAGATGATTAAAGAGCAGGTTATTAACCATACCTAACAATCAAGGCTACCATTATTTACCAACTTCAAAGAAAACTTCAGTCGAGTTGACATAATTGGTAAGGTCTAAACTTCTAAAGTGTTTCATATTGGCAATGTGTCTTCAACTTCAAAAGATTTGAGAACTCAGAATCTCTAGTTGATACTGTGTCTTATTGAAGCATCAAGAAACATATGCTCAATGTCATAAATGATAGGATTTTATATATGATATTTATTTCAGAAAGGCATTGCAATTATGAAAATTGTTGAATAAATGTTTCAACCAACACAATCAAACCCTCAGCCTAGAAGTATATGCAAATGGACTCAATGGATAATGTCAAGCTTTGTTTACTGAAAAGGCAATGTTGTCAGTATTGTCTTATATTTTCTAGAATTAATTTAAATAGAAAATACTATCTTGCCCTCAATTGATTTGTCACTGATCTTTGCACTAACCCAGCTCCATGCCGTTAGCAAGTGCCACAGTTCCAGGAGGGTGTAGGAGAGTCAGGTGGAACACGGCCTTCATTGACGGCTCATCAAAGCAGGGGAAAGTTTTCCGTGCGTAAGTGGGCTGCATTTGAGTTGTGGCAACAACTCTGCCAAAATGAAACTTATATTAGTTAAGTTTGTAAGAACTAGCTGTGTGATTTAGCTTTAGTCTTCACAAATGTCTTGTTCAATAGACCTTATTCAGAGCAGCGCCATGACAGGTATGAAAGTGAGGCTGTAAGGGGTTAAACTTACCGCAATTTAGTCTGGGACTAGGATAAAGCCTTGTCTGTGTATTACTGTGTATTGAATAATTTTTCCCCCCTTTTTAAAAAACAAGCGATAATTCTGTCATGGCCTGATTGATATACTGTACATAAAACATATTTTTTTCATTTTAAAGTTAAATTTTAAATTAAATGTGTCACCGAACAAAAAAAAGCATACTGTAAAAGAAATGGTGTTTTGTTAAAGGTCCTAAAATACCTTAACATTTTACAATTACAAAATTAAAAAGGTTGAATAAAAATGATTGTCAACTACCTACTTAAATACAGGGATTATTTTAAAAATAAAATGTTTTGTTATAAATAGGGCTGTCAAACGATTAATCGCGATTAATCGCATTCAAAATAAAAGTTTGTGTTTACATAATATATGTGGGCGTAGTGTGTATAATTATTTTGTATATATAAATAGACAAAAATGTGTTCTTAATATATCAAATATTTATATTTTTCATAATATTAATTATGTATAAATATATACAAAGTATATACTTTCAGATTTTTCTTAAATATATACATGCATGTTTGTGTATTTATATATGCAAAATAATTATACACACTACACACATATTACGTAAACACAAACTTTTATTTTGAATGCGATTATTCGCGATTAATCGTTTGACAGCCCTAGTTATAAATCATTTTATACTTATGAAATAAATATTAGTAATTAATTAATTAGTGTAGGCTATGTGTTTACCTTGATGGTGATTACATAAGCGTATTAGGTACACAATCTCCTCTTTCTTACCAAAGTCATTTCAGCAGTAATTATATAACTTACTTTTTCACGCCATTTTCGACGTATTCGCTTCTGTAAAATCCTTTGAGGTCATCTGATAGCTCTCCACGGAATTCTGTGTAGAGCCAATATGATTGTCCAACTTGTATATTTTCTTTCAGAAGAATCAGCAAAAACTGTGTTTTTGTTTCAAACCAGGTTTTAAGGATGGCCGGCGCGCTTGTCCCTCCCAAACCCATCAGTTTCGCATGGTGCATCTCCGACGTCAAGGTGAAGTTCAGTTTATTGGAATGGATAATGATCAGGTAGGTCTCCTTCACGCACTTGAACGCCACTCCAGATTTCCCAGTGAAAATGTACATCCCATGTTCGTCCGTCACCAACCGAGGCCAAAGCGTCACATTATAGTACTCAGGACGAAGGGTGTCAGGCAGTCTGTACCTCTCTTTGGTTTGTTGTGATGGTGCTGAGGTGCCGTAGGGTTCAGAAGTGCTGTAGAGTTCTGTTGTCGTCTCCACACCAGTCTCGTCTATGCTATTTACCTTGTTTTTCCGTTTCTCTTGAGCGTAGAGCACTGATAAAGCAAGGATGGTGAGCACGGCCCCAACGCTCAGCCCAAGTAGCACAAACCCTGTGGGCTTACTGATGTAGCCTCTCCTCATGACTGCCGAGTTAGAATGAAGTCTCAGGCGTTGTTGTGAGGAAAGAATCAGGCGTTAATGATGGGGGCAGGACACGATCAAGTCTATCTGGACATTGTTGATGTGTGTGTGTGTGTGTGTGTTTGTGTGTTATTAAATAGTGCTGAATGTGATGAATCATACTGCATACCACTTCTGAGAAAAATAGTTACACAAGCTCTAAATGTTAGCACATGTTGCAAACAATGGCATGGGAAATATGTCTTTGTTGTTTGCATTTGACTTTGCATGCAACTTTTGTTTGCCAAGTTAAAGTGGGTTGTAGGGCTTATTAGGCATCGCTTAAGGGTTATTATATTACTGTTGAAATGGCTTCAAGCCTGTTTCAAGTCACTATTTCAAACATTACGAGCAGCCTCATGGTTTTCATTTTACTTGTGGTCATGATCGTGGATGACATGAAAATGATCCAGTGGAGGTCAACAAGCGTGTATTCTTTATTATTAGGTTACATGTTAATATGTCATTATGACAAGTATATACAGAAAAGAGGAACGAACACTACATTTTTACAGACCCAGTCATACAGCTCGGAAAAAAAATGATCTAAAGAAGTTTCCACACCTTGATTATTTATTCAGTATCATGTAACAAAAGTACATGTTTTGGACATCTACCGCAACCATTCAAGAGCTGGGTTTTTTTTTTTCGTGTTTTTGAAAGAAGTCTCTTATGCCTATCAAGACTGGATTTATTTGGTCAGAAATACATTCAAATGTAAAGCTGAATTCTCAGCACCATTTCTCTTGTTGTCAGTGTCACACGATCCTTCAGAAATCATTACAGTATGCTGATTTGATGTTCAATACATATTTCTTATTATGAATTCTTTTTTTCTGGGTTGTTTCAACCCAAATTTGGGTCAAATATGGACAAACCCAAATGTTGGGTTAAAAATGTAATGAAAAAAAATTACATTTAAACCCAAGTTTGGGTCAAATATGGACAAACCCAAATGTTGGGTTAAAAATGTAATGAAAAAAAATACAGTTGAAAGTGAAAGTTGAAGTTGGGTTAAAATTTGTAATTGCATTTTTAACCCAACATTTGGGTTTGTCCATATTTGACCTAAATTTGGGTTGAAACAACCCAACATTTTTTAGAGTGAGGATACTTTAGTGAACAGGAAGTAAAAAAAAAAACAAACATTTATGTGAACTATAAATCTTTTGTAACGTTATGAATGTCTTTATTGTCACGTTATTTAATTTAATATGGCCTTGCTGAATAAAAGTGGCCCCCACAAAAAAAAACAAAAAAAAAAATTGTAGTAGTATGTCTGTACTGTTTCATGTCAGCATTAATGATTAATGTATCAATAATAGCAAGATAACAATACAAAGATGAAAATAATTTTACATTGTAATAACAAAATACGAGTGGCACTTGTGTGTGAATGACTGTACAGATGCTGCTGGGGTGTTCTGGGTGTTTGCTAGGATGCTACTTGCTACTAAGAAGAACAAGTTTTCCGGGGCTGAGATATGGCTAGGATCATATGTGAGTCTATAGGATTTTTTTATTCTTTGTCCAAACACAAGTTGTTATGACAAAGACACTGACAGGTTATGATGTACTGGTTTATGTCAAATTGTCATAACAAAGACATCTCAGACAGTGTCATATTTGCATTAAAAATGTCATAATTGAGCAAATGACATTTAATGACAGTTGTCATAAACATGCATAAAACCTCATGTGTCATGTCATGATTATGAAGGTGTCATGTAAGTCTCATGCAAGTAAAGTGTTACCGTGTATTTTCTATAGTCTCTTAGGTTATTTTATCCTCATTTGCGTCAGAGTGATGTGATGTAGTGGTTAAATATCTGAGCTGTTGACTAAATCCCGTAGGGGAGTGCTCTGTGAACTATCACTGTGTCCTTGAGCAAGACATTTCTCAGGAGGGCTGTGTCCTGATATACAGTCTGCCAAAATGCTGTTAACACTTGTATATTATTTTCATTCACTCAGGACAATGAATTCATGGGAGGCTGGAACTGGTCATGCAAAACATACACACACACACTGTATAAACTATATTCTGTCCTCTAACCCTAAACCTATCCATCATCACAGGAAACTCTGCATTTTTACATTTTCAAAAAACATAATTTAATGTGATTTATTTGCCGTTTTCCTAATGGGGACCAACAAATGATCCACAAGTACAAGGATTTCAGATATTGCCATCTTTGTCCTCACAACGTAGGGTTTACATGAACAAAACACATAGACATTTGATAAGCTCTTATATTAACAGGAATAGTTCACAGATTAAAAAAAATATTTCTAACATATACACTTCTGTTCATCAGTTGGTGAGATGGTAAGATTTTTAGTGAAAGTAAACACTAAAACAGAAGAAACATTGAGAAATATGAATGCAATTTAAAACAACTTTTTACCTGTTTTATTCCATTTTAAAATGTAATTTATGCAAAGCTGTGATGCAAAGCTGAATTTGCAGCATCAACACACAGTGTCACATGATCCTTCAGAAATCATTCTAATTATGATTTGCTGCTCATTGTTATCAATATTGAAAATGACTTGATATTTGGAAACCTTGATAGACTAGCCAACAACAAAACAATCTTACCAACCCCCAAACCTTTGAAAGGTAGTGCATTTTCATTTTGAGTAAATAACAACTTAAAATATCAGCTCTTGCTCACACCAGGCTAGCTTATGGCTTCATAAGACTTTTATAATATTTTATTGGTGATTTTAATTGACATTTTTGGAGCTTGACTGCAGCGATCATTCTCATTCAGCTTTATTATACAAAGAGGAACACTCAGGATATTGAAACATGCTCCTTTTATGTTTTACAGATTAAAGAAAGTCATACAGATTTGGACGACAAGAGGGTGAGTAAAGGATGACAGAATGATCGTTTCTGAATCCAGTTGAAATAACTCAAGTAATACTTGAACTCTCATGGCACGTAGATGTGACGTTTACTCTGATTCTGAGGTGAACCACTGCAGCACCGGTTCCTTGTTTTCTGCCAGCCACGTAATCTTGGCTGTCGTCTTCTCGATGGCCTGCTGCAGTGCTTGAGTTCCCGAGCCGAATCCGGTCTCAGCGTTGTCCTTTTTGAACTGTTTCAGCTGAACAAACACAGCAAGGATTTAACACTTACGTCAGGTCAGTTTTTATCAATGTTTATCAACCTCTCACACTAGTGCATGCAATAGCCTTTTGCCCTGTGGTTCTTCTAAGGTCAAAGTTCACATACCTGACTGAGTTCAAATGGAGTGCAGAATCTATTGGTAACGTCACCAATTAATCTGGAGAACGTGAATGATCCAGTGCCATACCTGTTGAGTAAAACCAACATCGTTTTCTTTTGCTCAATCTGTGCGTAAGTGAGTGTGTTATTGTATTTGCCACACTTACACTTTGAAGAAATACAAATAGTTTGCCCGGAAAAAGTCCCATGCCAAAGGTTGGCCAATAATATTACTGGTAATGTACCCAATGGTGGAGGCGGCATCCTGCTTGCGGATCTTTTCTGGATTCATAGTATATTCCAGATACCTCAATAAAACATGAAACAATTTACACAGTATACTTTGCATTTCCGATAGTTTTACCATGTATGTACACAAAGTGTCCTTGTGTTCAAAAGTACATTTGTAAAAATGTAATTCATATGCAGGCACTGACTTTCATTGATTTTTGAGTTGATATTTGATATGTGATATTGATATTTGTTATTGTGGGGCCCTCTTTGGTAATTTTTGACCGAAACATGATATTTTGTTTGTTTTCTCTCAAATGTTTTACATTATCAGAATGGCAGGAAACTTGGTAAAGGTTTTGGCACTTGCTCTGTGAACACTCAAATCATGTTAGGGTTAGGTTAAATTTGGTACATAACTTTTTTAGATTTATGGCTTTGATTTTCTCACAGTTTTAGAGTAAAATGTTTAGTTTTGCAAAATATACATCTTATATAAAAAAATATAAATTGTATTTTTGTGCATTTTTCATAACAATAAACGTAAAATTCTTTAACTTTAAGTTCACTTTTTTTTTTCACCTCAACAATAATCTGCTAAGTTTCGTCTTTAAAAAGAGACCAACTAAATTCTGTGCTCCAAAACATTCAAAATTTATGACAGTTTAAGTTGGAAATCCAGAGAGTTATATAAATAAAAAGTCTGGGTGCTTCAGTTGTCCCTTAAAAAGTGCAATTAAAAGGCTGAAATCCTCATAAAAACACTGCTACATACAGTAATCTTTTGCTTTAACACCTAAAAAAGCATACTGCATAATAAGCATATGAATATTCAGCAATATTAGTATGTGAAAAATGTTTGACTGCTAAATCAAAGTCATTGTTGTATAAACACATTTTGTTGTAACCTTATAAGAAAATCATGTATAGTGATTATCTAAACATTTGTCCTTTAAAGTCATCATAAAATCCCCCCACTGAAAACTGAATGCTGCAGTGTTCAATGTATTTGTCATTCAGGAATGTCTTGGATAAGCATTTTAATTTAGAATTATTATTTTTTTCTCTTCATCATTTCAGCCATTCTTATTTGTCTTTGAGCTTTGTGCTTTCCCACAGCTACCTGTTTAGTAACCAGGGCACTTTGGTGCAGGCCAGAGCCGCTCTCAGTTTGACGGCTTCAGCTGCGACCGTGGCCTTCTGGAACATCTGCCAGCCAAAGTTCCATTCTTCTGCACCGCCCGCAGCGATGGCGTCACAGTACACTGTGGACCTCAAGTTAGGATGAATCCTGAAAGGTATGAGAAAAAGAACGACCATCTGACCATTTCCAGGGTGAGAATTATGTGTGGGGGTCATCGTCTCTCTCTCTATCAAGATTGAAAATCCAAGACACCTACATCTTGGATGCCCTTGAGGTAAGCTAAAACATATCAAAAATTAATTTCAAAGTGAACTATCCCTTTAATGACATGCTAAAGCCCCCTCCGACACGTCGACGTGATTGATTACAAGGTAGTTTGTGATGTAAGGAACACCAGCAATTTCAAACCGCGTTTTTAAGACTGTCTTTAATATACTGAAGTTTTAAAGAGAATATACTCAATTGATGAATTGGTTGTCTTAAAGCGTATATGATTAGGCTTTTGATTGAATATGTTATCAAACAGCTAATAATGTGTTGGTAATGTTACACAATTGTTCCTAGTTGCCATTTCAGTCTACCGTCTAACAAACAATCATCAGAAACGCAAATCAGAATGTCAGTGGATAAAGGCGCTAACATGATTGGTTACAGAGTACAACGGTGTTTTTGAGACTGTGTTTAGATCACTGCAGTTTTAAAGAGACGATACTCAACAATGGTGTTGACTTATGAATTTGCACGTGGTTTGTCTTGAATCATATTCACCACACAGACACATATTTTCACCTCAGGGGGACTTACATTTCTGGAAAAAAAATCCAACTGACCCCAAACTTAATCTAAACTGACCCTTAAATGAATAATGCAAAATCTCACCTGTAGTAACTCTAGTAAATAACTAGTAAATATAAAAGTAATTGTGTACTGTAAATACATGAAGGGGAGGTATTGTAATCACAGTAACAAATGCCCTTGGCGCTGGCCCTGGAGAGGAGTTTTTCTAAGTGCTTAAAGGGATACTCCACTTTTTTGGAAATAGGCTCATTTTACCACTCCCCCAGAGTTAAACAGTTGAGTTTTACCGTTTTTCAATGTATTCAGCCGATTTTCTGATATTTAGAAGAATATTAGTTAACAAACAGTTTCTGGTCTCATTGACTTCCATAGTATATTTTTTTCCTACTATGGAAGTCACTGAGACCAGCAACTGTCTGGTTACTGATATTCTTCTAAATATCAGAAAATCGGCTGAATGGATTCGAAAACGGTAAAACTCAACTGTTTAACTCTGGGGGAGTGGTAAAATGAGCCTATTTCCAAAAAAAGTGGAGTATCCCTTTAAGTGGATTTCAGTCTAGATATGTAATAAACACCTGGATGTTTATTGTAGATAAAGTAAGACAGAAACGTTTTCCTCAGCTGTAGGCAGAGGCAAGCACACGTTTCAAATCAGTGCTTCTCCCGTGAGACTAACACTAAATCAATCCCTTATTATATCGCCATCTACTGTTTAAGAAGAGGAAGTTCCTCATCTGCATTTGTGAGAAAATCGAGCCGAGAGATCTCATAAAAAGTGTCTCACAAATCATAACAAACAGATATTTATTTGTATGCGCTAGATTTGGTATTTGTTCGACTTATTTGTGAAATATTATCTAGGCTCATTTATATTTGTAAAACACAATATTGGTTACTCCACTGCATTTTCGCTCAAATTGACCTTTGTTTTTGCAAATTGATTTCTGTTTGATTTCCTTTGCAAAGCACATCAAGTTTGTTTGCAAAATGCTGGATTTGTTGGTTTAATTTTGGCACATAATTCGCTCCAGAGTAAAATGTCTGTGTGTTTGTTTAACACCAGAGGCTCTGTTCTTTTTTTTTGATATTTTGCATGTTCCATAAATAAATGTATTGCATGTACAGCGGTGGCTGGCAACTTTTTTTTGAAAAATGCTGGCGGGGAGAGAGTTAATATTTTACTAAAAAGTATCGTATTGTCTATTTGAAAATGTCTAACTTTAATCAAGATGTAGGCTAATCATTTTCCTTAAATGACTTTCCTTTTCAGATGAGGTGACAAATCCCTCTTTCCAACCCGTCCCCTCAATAGATATAACAAAATCATGATCAAACAAGCACTAGAACTTGTCAAACACACACATACGATGCACCATTCTGAAGAACTGGCAAAGTAGATCATTTCTATATTGTTGAAATTGCTCAACTTGTTTCTGCGGTTTGCACTCACACGTTGACATGAGGATTCTGCATCCATCTTTTGAACCAGCTCTTGGTTAGTTCTCTGCATCCCTCCACGCCGGTACTGCAGGCTAGTGAGAGTGCAATGATCTGTGTAAACCTGAGAGTAAAAAATGGCACAGTATTAAACATAACTTGATATTATTCTAATAGGGTCTGGGAAGTGTGTGACATAACAAGAGATGTAATCTTACTGATCAGTGTGGCCAGAGGGAACCGTTGTCCAGTTTGAGCTGATAGTGCCAAAATGTTCAAACAGAGGTTTGACTTGTTTCTTGAGATAGGCCTGAAAGAACAACATGACATCACGACTTTTGCGTAAACATACAAGCCACTTCTGAGTCAAGTGGCGTGTTATCTCTACGCATTTTGAGCTATCCGCGTGTATCCGCGTGTATGCGTGTATGTCTACGCCATTAACGTCCGCATCATTCCGCGTGTCTGTACACGCGCGTCAAATGTCCAGTCATAAATGCCATTAACCCCAGTGACGGTTAAGTTTAGGGATAGGGTTGAGGTAAGTCATATCTTTTTTTTCATTAGGATGGTAAGGGAACAGTCATAAATGCCATTAACCCCAGTGAAGGTTAAGTTTAGGGACAGGGTTGAGGTAAGTCATATATTTATATAACGTTAAGTCAACGGCGTTCATAAACACGCTGAAAAGCGATTATGCGTCTTGATATCACGCCAAAAATGCAAATACGAATTGGCGTGTCATACACACGCTACTTCATGAGATCAGTCTGGAAAGAAGTACATCCAGCAGTTCATGTAATCCATCTGTTTTTAATTCTGATTATGAAGACGAGGTTTAACCAACCTGCAAGGCACCGTAAACTTCACTGCGGCCGAACAACTGGAAAAAATAGTTCAGATTGCGAAGCGCTGCCTCCCATGGGATGTATTCCCGCTCATGAATGAGATATTTAGTTGTCCTCAAAGCGAGTGTTATGTTTATAATGGATGCTCTGGAAAAAATAAAACAAAACATGAGAGTTTGACAAGGAATACATGCATGCATGCCCTCACATTTCCCACACTTTTTGATTGGTGAATGTTCATGACTTTTACAAATGTTTGTGATTACTGGATAAATACAGATTTTTGAAAATCCTTTATATTCATACTGATTTACTTTTGAATCATTTAAACTAAATTGACTGACTCATAACTAAGAAATGACTCGAAAGAATAATTCACTCACGAATCAGACTTTAAAGTGCCTCGTTGTGGTTTTTTCGAATATCCCCTTTAATGTGATGTGTATTAATGGTGTATTAATGTAGCTTTCTGTGTGAATGCAAACGATCTGCAAAGTTGTTAAGTCGAAAGTGCACGATAAAAAAGTTGCTTCAAATCTCTGAGGTCTCCATATAATGGACTTAAATGGGAACCAAACAGTTCAAGGTCCAAAAAAGACAGTTTCAGTGCAAACTGTTCAAAGGGCTTAAAACGATTTCAGATGAAAAAAAAAACACACACACATCACAGAACAGAGCAAGGCGACCATTTGGGCTTATAAAACTTAACTTTTTTTTTTTTTAATGAGTGTTCGTTTCACTTGATAAGACCCTTATTCATCGTCTAAAATCGTTTAAAGCCCTTTGAACAGTTTGCACTGAAACTGTCTTGACTTTTGGACCTTGAACCGTTTGGTTCTCATTGAAGTCCATTATATGGAGAAAAAACCTGCAATGTTTTCATCAAAACCTTAATTTCTTTTCGACTGAAGAAAGAATGACATGGACATCTTGGATGACATGGGGGTGAGTAGATTTTCAGCAAAAGTTTTTTTTTTTTTGAGTGAACTACTCCTTTAATGGGCGTTTCGGTAGACCAATCACAACAGACTGGGCCACCTGGCCAATCAGAGCAGATAGGGTTTTGACTGACGTCACATTCTGGGCGGTAACCCGGATGAGCTGCCATTACGGAGGTACTCGGATGTAAACAACAGCATCGACTGCACTGTAATATGAACACTTGTTTCAAAAAAAAAAAACCCGTGGTAGGTGCAAAATTATATAGAGAAGGACTTTTCAAGCAGGAGAGCGCGCTGTATTTTGGCAAACTAAAGTTAATATGTGGTAAAGGTCCGAACGAGCTAGCTTCTCTAGCCCATAATGCAATTCTTCTTTAGGCTACGCTCAGATTGTCAGTCCAAAAAGCACATGAAATCCGTTTCAAGCTGCATCCAGATGTGGTTTGAACTCCATTCAAATACCAGGACATATGCCTCAGTCTGAACGATCGGATTTCGGGTGGTATGCGACTCTCACGCCACATAAAATGTAAACGTCAGTGGTTGTT
The DNA here is from genome assembly GCA_038021265.1 of Cyprinella venusta. NCBI lineage: Eukaryota > Metazoa > Chordata > Actinopteri > Cypriniformes > Leuciscidae > Cyprinella > Cyprinella venusta. The sequence goes on along the minus strand of CM075864.1, from coordinate 46,871,024 downwards.
AGAAGAGACATGCTGCAAGTCGCTGCCGAAACAATGCTCTGTTTTTGCAAAGTGCCGGGCGTGTAAAATGTGTATCTATTTTATTAATTAGGGGTTCAAGTGCGTATCGCTGTTCAAACATGGCTGGACAACTTTCACTAAAATGCTATGACTCTTATCACACAAAAATGTCTGAGGTAAATCTTTGGTAACGTGAACTTGCGGTGATTAGCCACTTGATGGCGCTATAACTGTTAAAAATAATTCAAAACCATGTTTCCTTCATAGACAGTAAAACGGTTTACTTAGTAAATTTCCATCACTGATCTAGGTGGTTAACGCTCCTATTGTATTCGGCTGAAAGAGAAAAGTCATAGGCTACACCTAGATGGTTTGAGGGTGAGTAAATCATGGGCTAATTTTTATTTGAAAATGAACTAGTCATTTAAAGCCCTTCATGCCTGATAATATATTGTTTGAATTTAATTAGATTCATTTCAATTACTTTCCTAGGATAAAAAAAACCCTTCTCAGATCGTGGGTACCCTGAAACACACTAAAATTCAAAAGATTAGGGTTGGTGTGATGTTTTAATGTTTTTGTAAGAAGTCTCTTATGCTCACCAAAAATGCAGTAACAATATTGTGAAATACTTTGAAACCAGTTGTGCTGATTAATATTAAAATTGATGAATATAAAGTTCAAAAGAACAGCATTTATTTGAAATATAATTATGTTGTAGTATTATGTCTTTACTGTCATTTTTGATTAATTCAATGCATCCTTGCTGAATAAAAGTATTCATTTCTGCACAGAAAAAAAATAATAAAATACTGACCCCAAAATTTTGAACAGTAGTGTACATGGAATGTGCAACTGAACTGAATCTTAATAACTCCCACCGTGCTAGATTAAACGCGTCATCCAGAATCTGTGCTCTGTTCACCACAGGAATCACCTATGTAAAGGAAAGATATAAATGATAGTTTTTATGTCTTTCTGGCATTTTCATGACTGTCCTTTCTCATAATTTTCATGCAGGACCTGGTGATTTGACTCCAGTTGGCTGAGGAGTCGCTCCCAGTTGCCAAGGTCGTAGTTCACTCTGAAGTATCCCGACACACGGAGGTTGGCCAGCACCCATTCGCCTCTGCTGACTTTCATGGGTTTGTGAATAGCTAAGAGCAAATAAAATAAGGTCAATTTCATGTACTATCTTCAAACAAGGAGAAAGCATTTCATTTGACAGTAAATTGCCTTTTTAAGACAGGCGTATGATCTGTCATACAGCTACAACTAGTAATACTAATAATTAATAATTATGCTGCTGTTCAAACATTTTAAACGTTACAAAAGATTTCTATTTCAAATAAATAATTCAAAATTAAAAAAAAAAAACTTTTTATTTTTTTTTTTAAGTTTATGTTCATCAAAGTATCCTGGAAAAAAAAACAATTGTATTTTACATTGATAATAATAATAAATGTTTCTTGAGCATCAAATCATCATATTACAATGATTTGTGATGGATCATGTGACACTGCAGACTGAAGTATTGATGCTGAAAATTCAGCTTTGCATTACGGGAATAAATTTAATATGAAATATTATTAAAATAAAAATACATGTTATTTAAATTATAATTAAATTTCACAATGTTACTGTCTTTTAAAAACAAAATTCTTAAAAAAAAACTTTGAACATTAGTGTAGAGTTCAGAATTGTAAACTTGAATTAATTAGAAAAAGGCTGCTTGCTCAAATAGAACCTTTTCACAGACTGATGATGCATTTTTTTATGACATTATCAGCATCGTTTTATTTTTTTTTTTCATTTAAAAAAATGTGTGTGCATTTATAACATACTTATACTTTTTATTATATCACCTTTGCATCAAATGACAAAAAAAAACACATCGTTAATGCTGCTGTGAGGGTTTTTCTAATACAGCGGTTATTTTTTCTCTTTTTGAAAGTTGTGAAAATGCTATTGTGGTGTCTTTCTTTTGCTATTTGAGCAAATGGGAACACAACAAATATATTTAATGTAGTCTTTCATTCTACCGCTATAGAAGTTTACCCAACTATGACGCCTTCCGCTACTGAGAAATCCGGAAATATGGTCAATTACTGTAAATAGTGCATTACGAAAACTACGCTTGAACTAAACTAAAAATGACATAGAAAGACTATTACTTTTATAAGCGATCAGGTGAAAGTCTGACAAGAGCAGCCTTTAACAACCTTTCAGAACACTCTGGCAACTACAGAGCGACATGTGAACAATTGCTCTTAGCAACACCCTGGCAACCACCCAAAACATTCTGGCATTGTGATTGCAAGTTTTGCACTGGGAACACTTTTTAAAAATGTCTTCAGACAAAGTAAAAAAAAATGTATGCATGTGCTCAAGGCTTTCTATCGAGCCAAAATAGTTTTGTACGCTTCACTCCCTTTTCCAAAAACATCATGCATGCCGGCCCCTGTAGAATAAGGAGTAACATTTGACTCTTTGCCCACTACAGATTGGCCCTTGCGGGGGAGTGCAGAAACTCATAACAACAAGAACCTAGTGATCTGCATCGAAGGCCTGTTGCAAGACCTTGAGGACTTTAGAAGGTTTAATGTACCTGATTTCTGCAGAAGCCACAGCTGATCCTGCACCTGGTCTCTTTTCATCCATTTGATGGGCACGAACCATTCATAACTGAGGTTTAACACAGCGGTTAGACTTAAAGGAAGGGTTTTCAAATGATCTATGAGAATGAAAATGCTTGACAACCTACTTAAATTCAGATTTCCGATCCACCACTGCATCTTTTTCCAGGAGAAAGTGCTTTTGGCTGACGTTGCCAGTTCGAGTGTCAATGGTGACTACTGGGTAACCCATCTGTAGTATCCAGCGGTTCATGATCTCGTGAACACTATACGGTAGTTTCACCCCTGGAGTTTGATCTACTGCCTGGTTGAGACGTGAAATGAGCATAACGTTGAATTCCAGCATGGCTCACAAATAAATCTCAAACAGTTTAATATCCCACCTTTTGAAGATGATCCCAGAGGTCTGAATAGACCGTGCTTCCAAAAGCAAACTGGTTCAGATAGTTCTGTGGGAGAGGAACAACACTCTTTTCTCTGGCCGTGAAGTATGGACTTAAAGTTGCAACTTGTTCAAAAACTTGAGGCTACAGTAAGACTTACACTGAGTCCCTTGGCAAACACAGGCTCTGTCAGGAATTCTGAGAGCATTTTAAGCACTGCAGCTCCCTGTAATGACAAACATATGTAATGCTTTTATCTCTGACTGGACTGAAACACTACCCTGACTGCTTTACGACTGTATTTGCAGCCCCTCAAGGAATGCTGCTTTTTGGTGGTCTTTCAGATTTCCACATTATCAGTGCTGAAGCTGAAACCCAACGTGGATAATCGAAAGAGTTTTCATCCTAATCAATGCTAATGTTACGAGTGGTTGCCAAGATGTTGCTAGGTGGTCGTTAAGGTGTTCTGAATAAATATTAGCACATGTTCTGAGTGTCATTGTGGTTAGATGGTTCTGAATGGTTGTTAGTCCATTTATATCCAGTTGCTAGGGTGTTTTTATGGTTGCTAGGGTAATGTGGGTAGTTGCTACAGTAATCTGAGTGTTCTTAGTGTTTTTCTTTTCTTGGTGATTGCTAGGGCATCACTAAATGTCTAGGTCTCATTATAATGTGTTTTTTAAATTTTTAATCAGTACTGGATGTAAAACAGATGTCCAGTTGCTAGGGTGTTATTGATGGTTGCTAGGGTGTTTCTGAGTGTTCTTAGTGTTTTTCTTTTCTTGGTGGTTACTAAATTTCTAGGTCTCATTATAATGCTTTTTAACGTTTTTGAGTAATTAGTACTGGATGTTAAACAGATGTCCAGTTGCTAGGGGGTTTTGATGGGTTCGAGGGTGTTGTGGGTGGTTGCTATGTTATTCTGAGTGTTCTTAGTGTTTTTACGCTCTTGTCGGTTACTAGGGCATCACAAAATTTCTAGGTCTCATGATAACACGTTTTTTCAAAGTTGTAATCAGTACTGGATGTAAAACTGCTGCATTGTTGCGGGTGGTTGCCAGGGTGTTGCTAGGGGATTGTTAAGGTGCTCTGAGTTATTATTTGCACATTGAAATCCTGTCTCTACTGTTATGTGTTCTGAATGACCTTAATCCTATTTTCTATCCAGTATCTAGTTCTTGGGGATCACAATGGTTTGTGGATGGTTGCCAGGGTGTTGCTAGATGGTTGTTCTGGTTATGGTTGTTTTGCTTAGTGTTGCTATCCTTTTGCTGGGGTTTTCATTATGGTTGTCACTGCCAGGGTGTTGTAATGTGGTTGTTAATATGTTATTTGTGTTGCTGTCTGGTAGCTAGGGTACTGTGGGTGGTTGCTATGGTATTCTGAATGTTCTTAGCATTTTTCAGTCCAGTTGCTAAGGTGTTCTATTGGATGCTAGGCATTGCTAAGTTTCTTGGTCTTACCGTGTGATAATGCAGTAGATTATTGTACCTTGCTGTAGGATATGGTGCTGAACATTTCGCTAATTTCTGATGGAGTGTTGACCTCCTCCTCCTTTCGGGAGAGAGGGTGAGAGGAAGTCAAGCTATCCACAGCAAACGCTCTTTGCAGGTCATACAGAATGATCTGGTCTTTCTGGTGAGGGACAGAGTTGATCATCAGTGAAGTGTTACAAGGTGTGTCTCTTCTAGACATTTCACTGAACCGCAACATGCAACTCTGCATCATACTCTCTCAAAGGTGAAGTGTGTACTGTAATTTCTGCACCACTAATTGCTATAAACGAAACTGCAAAAATAATAATAAAGATTTCCAGGTTTACCAAGAACTCAAGAAGAAAATGAATTTATAGCCTGTCTTACCAAGAAGAATTATTTATTTATTTTAGACTCTAGCATCCCTGCGACTACATAGGACAAGTGATTTGGATGATGGATGGATGGGTGGATTCTATTGATCCATCCATCCATCCATCCATTCACTCATCCATCAACCATACATCATCTGTTCGTCATCCATCATCCACCCATCCACCTATCTATTCATCCATCTATCCATAAGTCTGTCCATCCATCCATTCATCCATCATCCACCTATCCATCCATCCGTCCATCTATCCATCCATCTATCCGTCCGTCCATCCATTCATCCATTATCCACCCATCCGTCCATCCATCCATCCTTCAATCATTCATCCATCCGTCCATCCATCATCCACTCATACACCTATCTAGTCATCCATCATCCATCCATTCATCCATAAGTCTGTCCATCCGTCCATTCATCCATCACCCATACATATGTCTGTCCATTCATCCATCATCCACCCACCCATCCATCCATCACCCATACATATATCTATCCATCCATCCATTCATCCACCTATCTATTCATCCATCATCTATCCATCCATTCATTCATCCATCAAACATACATCATCTGTCCGTCATCCATCATCTATTCATCCATCTATCCATATGTCTGTCCATCCATCATCCACCCATCCATCCATCTATCGGTCCATCTATCCATCCATCAACCACCCATCCATCCGTCCATCCATCCATCCTTCAATCATTCGTCCATCCATCCATTCATCCATCCATCCATCATCCACCCATACACCTATCTATTCATCCATCCATACGTCTGTCCATCCATCCATTCGTCCATCATCCACCCATCCATCCATCCATCCATCTATCGTCCGTCTATCCATCCATCATCCACCCATCCATCCATCCGTCCGTCCATCCATCCTTCAATCATTCATCCATCAATCATCCACCCATACACCTATCTATTCATCCATTATCCATCCATTCATCCATAAGTCTGTCCATCCGTCTATTCATCCATCACCCATCCATCCATCCATCACCCATACATATGTCTGTCCATCAATCCATCATCCACCTATCTATTCATCCATCCATTCATCCATCCATCCATTATTCATCCATTCCACCTATCCAGTCACAAGGCTATCTAAATGAATTAGTTAAATACAGGCTCTTTTTTTAGGTTTACCAATCATTTTGTCTCTGTTCCAACTGCAGGAACTAACTGAACCATGCTAACCAGTCAAACTTTGACCCCTTTGCTTAAACAAACAGACACCAATGTTTTGAAAGCAGCATAGAGCCTCAGTGTTGACACTCCTCAGGAAATCAGCCTAATCATTCCTGTTAAACTGTTCGTTTAACGTGGGATAGAGAAAGTTCCTTGATAACTATTTAATATTGTGTGTATATGATTATCTAGTGGACATCTTAAAAGCACCTCAAAGAAAGGGACTATTTAACAAATCCTATGATGTTCTTACAATGTTCCAGGTAGGCTCAGCATGATCAGCGCCCAGATACTCTACGTATGAAGCGAACCCCTCGTTCAGCCAGAGATCATTCCACCATTTCAGCGTCACAAGGTTTCCAAACCACTGGAAGACATTAATCACATGGCAAACTGTGTGAAGCAAAAAGTACTCAGAGTCCCCTTTACTAGGCCTAGACGTACCATGTGAGCCAGTTCGTGAGAAACCACAGTTGCAATCCTCTGCTTGTTGCCATTGGCAGACGTCTCCGAGTCGTATAGAAGCGCAGTCTCTCTGTAAGTGACGAGACCCCAGTTTTCCATTGCTCCCGATTCAAAGTCAGGCAGCGCAATCTGATCTAAGAAAAAAGGAGGATAAATTTGCATTCTGCTGTTCTTTGAAGGTTTTCCTAATGAAGTTGGTCATATACCTGACTTGGAAAGCGGATAGCTGGTGTTGTAATATTTCTCAAAGAACTCCAGTATTGGCTGAGTGATACTGAGTGCATAATCTCCTTGCCCGTCTCCAATGGCTTTTTTCCGAGCCCATATTCTTACCTGTGACAATACAAACAAACATAATTTAACTTCATGTCTGTAAAAAACTCCTCACAGAGTTTAGATTAGTAAATTGGCATCGAGGTACTACCAAAACACCCTTGTTGTCTTCAGCACTGATGTACGTGAAATCACTGACGAGAAATGCAACAAGGTATGTTGACATCCTCTTTGTGGGTTCAAATACCGTCCTGGTAACGACCGTTCCATCAATTTTGACGTTTTCTGTCTCTAAGATGAAAAAAATAAGAAACAACAGTTAGATCTGTTTGTTGGGCTGTCAATTAATTACCGTAAAGTATTTTGTAGGGATGTGAAACGATTAATCGCATCCAAAATAAAAGTTTGTGTTTACACAATATATGTGGGTGCACTGTGTATAATTCTTCTCTATATATAAATACACACACATGCTTGTATATATTTAAGTATATAGATTTATATATAATTTATATATAAATATTTTATATATAAATAATATTTTTTTTCTTAAATATACATGCATGTGTGTGCATATATATATATATATATATATATATATATATATATATAATTATACACAGTGCACCCACATATATTATATAAACACAAACTTTTATTTTGGATGCGATTAATTGTGATTAATCGTTTGACAGCCCTATTGTTTTGAGTAAAATTAAATATGTACCTTGCATTTACTTTATGAATTTGGCAGATGCTTTTGTTTACAACCACCTACTTTGCTTTTAAAGAGATAGTCCACCCAAAAAATAAAAATTCTGTAGTTTCTTCATCCCCAAACCTGTATGACTTTCTTTGTTTTGTGGAAGGGGATATTTTAAAAAAATGTTGGTAACGGTTTCAGTTCCCACTGACTTACATTATATGGACAAAAATATAATCAATGGGATACAAAACAGTTTGGTTAGCAACATTCTTCAAAATCCATTTTTTTCGGCAAAAGGAAGAAATGCATACAGGTTTGAAACGACATGAGGATGAGTCTGTAATGTCAGAATTAAAATTTTTTGGTGAACTGTCTCTTTAAGGTATATCATTTATCAGTTCATGCATTCCCTGTGACTTCAGCATAGATAGTGCCATGCTGCACTGTTTGAGCTATAAGAAAAGTCCTTTAATTATGCCAATTAGTTAATCAAATGCCAGGTAATTAATCAAATACATTTATAACAAAATTACCCATTAAAACAAATGTTAGGGGTTTTAGAAGTCAATTATTGTTAATTTTATTTCCATATTTTTAAACATAAGTCTATCACTACAGTCAGACTGCAGCAGCAATACATTTTGCATTTGAAAAAATTTTTTTAACTGAGACATATTAGGAAATCTTGACAGGATTTAACTAATTGGATACAGAAATATTGTTTTGATGTGAAATTAGCCCAGCAAGTAAAACGTGATTTGAGGCAAAGGTTTGCTTATGTTCAGATAGTCAAGATTAGGTTTGAAGCTGATGGCAAGGAAAACAAACAGAGCTGAAGTGAATGCCAATATGAGGAGGACGGATGTTGGCAGACGACACATAACCAGCAGACTACCATGACTCAGAAAGTGCAAAGTTTGCATGTCATTTGTGGTTTTTAAGGAATTGGTAATTTCTTTCCTGTTGCTATGAAGTCTTTTTAAAGGGATAGTCCATCCAAAAAATTGTTGTTCATTAATTGCTCACTCTCATGTCGTTCAAAACCCGACTTTAGTTCATCTTTGGAACACAAATTATGATATGTTTAATTGAATCTGAGAGCTTTTCGATCCTCCATTGACAGCTACGCAACTACCACTATAAAGCCCCAGGAAGGTAGTAAATACATCATTAAAGTAATCCACTTTAATGGTTGAACTTAACTTTTTTGAAGCAATATGAGTGCTTTGTTTGCACAAAAAAGCATAATTTACCACTTGATTTACAAAATATTACTTGCATGCATGATGTGTTGACATGAGAGCCCGCTCTGTTGCATGAACATACGTTACTTGTAGGTTTTTTGATATCGTTGATCATTTATTTTGATATTTTTAAATAATGTTTAAATTAGAATTGGCAGGTGACAAAATAATTGAATTGTAAAATGCCCTATGGACCTTGTAATTTTTATTTTTTTTTAACTTGCTGCAGGATTAGCCTATTCAGTTAGGGCATTTAAGTTGCTTTTATAAATGTACCTTAGAAAAAATTAAATCTTGATTTATTTGATGTATTTTAAGATATGTCAGTGCAAGTTGCTTTCAGTTCAGATAGTTTAAACATGCATTTTAGGGACTAAATGAATGTGAAATCGGCCATCGGTCTTTCGGTGAGCACAAATTAGATTAGTGAAAGCGATGGATTGATTGTCTTACTCATTTCCTGACTGTTGGACAGTGCTGTAGTTCCCAGGTCATGGATAAGAGTGATATGAAACACAGCTTTCATGCCAGGTTCATCGAAACACGGGAAAGCTTTTCTAGCGTAAGTGGCCTGCATCTGAGTGATGGCAATAATTCTGGAAAACATGAGAAAAGTGTTTGATCACAACACTATTAAAGGGATACTCCACTTTTTTTGGAAACGGGCTCATTTTACAACTCCCCCAGAGTTAAACAGTTGAGTTTTACCGTTTTCGAATCCATTCAGCCGATTTTCTGTTTTTTTGAAGAGCATCACCGTTTCTGCTCTCATTGACTTCCACAGTATATTTTTTTTCCCTACTATGGAAGTCAATGAGACCAGAAACTGTCTGGTTTCTTCTAAATATCAGAAAATCGGCTGAATGGATTCAGAAATGGTAAAACCCAACTGTTTAACTCTGGGGGAGTTGTAAAATGAGCCTATTTCCAAAAAAAGTGGAGTATCCCTTTAAGTAAACTAGCTTTGAACAAATGGCAACAGTTTGAGGTTTGCTTTACTTATCAATAGATTCGATTACTATTCGAATAGGTTCATTCGTTCATTTAGATTCGATTCTTTTTTGTTTGTCTGTAAGATGTCTTATTTCTACATTTAAATGATCAATAATGTCTTTAACGAACAACATCAAGGAAAATATTTTCGGAAGTTTAAGTAACAGTTAAAAATGTCTTGTTTTGCATTACATTCAAAATGTCATATTTGCGTTACATATCAAACCAAGTGACATTTAAAGTATGGCACACACTCTCAGAAAGAAAGATACAAAAGCTGTCACTGGGATTGTACCTTTACAAGAGGTCATCTTTTTCCATTTTAGGTGCTAATATGTACATTGTAGGTGCTATTATGTACATTTAGGTGTTAATATGTACATTTAGGTGCTATTATGTACGTTTTAGGTGTTAATATGTACATTTAGGTGCTAATATGTACATTTTAGGTGCTATTATGTACGTTTTAGGTGCTAATATGAACATTTTAGGTGCTAATGTGTATATTTTAGGTGCTAGTATGTACATTTAGGTGTTAATATGTACATTTTAGGCGCTATAATTTACATTTTAGGTGTTAAAATGTACCATTAAGGTACCAATTAGGTACCCTTTAGGTACAAAGTGTACCTTTTGAAAAGGTATACAGCCCCATTGGCAGCATTTGGACCTTTTTTTCTGAGAGTGCAAGCAATTTTGAAAAACATTTCAGAAAAAGATGTTTAATAGATTTTTAAATTATAAACTAATAAATAGCAAATTGTTCAAAGGTTTGGGTTTGGTAAGTTTTAAGTCTCTTATGCTCACCAAGGCTGCGCTTATTTGGTTAAACAATATTATTACAATTTAAAATAACAGTTTGCTATTTTAATATATTTTAGAATGTAATTTGTGATCCAAGCTGAATTTTCAGCATCATTACCCCAGTCTTCAGTGTCACATGATCCTTCAGAAATCATTCTATGATGAATTGCTGTTCAAGAAACAACAGTGGTTGTTACAACAGTGCGGTTTCTTAATATTTAAAAAGTGGAAACTGTAATTTTGTCCAGGATTTTTTGATGAATAGAAAAATCAAAAAAATATAAATCTTTTGTAACATTATAAATGTCTTTGCTGTCACTTTTGGTTGATTTCATTCCGAAATAAAGCATTTACAGACCTCAAACTTTTCGACAGTAATGTGTACTGGTAAAAATAAACACTAGTATTTCGACATAGGCCTTAGTATTTTTGACATTTTACATAACGGGAAGTAAATGTGGTTAGATTCTGAGAAATCTTCCGCATCATCTGTTTTGCAGCCAGGTGCCACTTGGTTTGGTAGATTGTGTATAATGCAATATCATTCCGACATTTTTAGCTGCTTAAGTGTCCGTATACTTTGGTATTATCACAAAGATCTACAACATCTCACTTTTTTTCACCATCTTCCATGTATTCACTCCTGTAGAAACCATCCAGATTATCAGAAAGCTCTCCTCTGAACTCTGTATAGAGCCAGTAGGACTTCCCAGGCTTCAGTTTTCCCTCCAGCTGAATCACCAAGTACTGTGTTTCGGTCTGAAACCAGGTGGTCTTTATTGCTGGAGCTGTTACACCGCTCACACCCATGAGTTTTGCATGGTGCCCCTTGAACAGAGTTAAGTTCAGTTTGTTGGAGTGAATCAATATCAGATCTGTCGCCTTCACACAGGTGAACATCACTCCCGAGTCCCCAGTGAAAATATACGTCCCATTGGCGTCCATCACCAAACGAGGCCAAAGAGTCACGTTGTAGTACTGTGGAGACAGAGTGTCGGGCAGTCTGTATTTGTCCCAGGGTTCGTTCGAAGTCTTGGGGGTGGGAGGTACCGGTGACGTAGTTGCATTGCTGAATTTTGCTGCGTTTTTGGACTTTTCTCGATTATAAACGACTGATAATGCAATGATGGTCACCAAGGCTATTGCAGCCAGTACCATGGCAGCGGTGGCCATATGTTTGCTGATGTAATATCCTTTCCCCATTGTTCACTGCGGTTTGAGATGAGAAAAAGTGTGCGTTTTTCTTCTTTGCCGTGTTGTTGAGATGACGCTAGTGTGACATTGCTTTTAACAAAAACAAGATGGTTTCCATCTTCGGTGATATAAATACCTATAAAAGAAGCAATGTTCATTAAAGATTCAAGCAAAATGATGGTAATAAAGGAATAGTTCATCCAAATATGTAGTTTCAAATGGAATGACTTTCTTTCTAGAACTCAAAAGATGTTAGGCAGAATATTCACAGTATTTGTTGCTAAGTGAGTTGGGCCCTGTCACATTCATTTTCAAAGTTCCCGCTTGTCCTTGGCTGTCATGGTTATTCATCGTTTGATTGATTTCTTACACCTGTTTCTTAGTTAGGGGCTGTTTACATGACGCCATTTTCAAATAAAAACTGAATACTTTTTATCCGTCTGGCCATTCATTTACATGACAACTGCATTTTGGGGGACCTGAAAATTTTCGCCATTATCGTCTCCGTGTAAACTACAAAAAATGTATAAACTACTTTTTTCACGGACAGACAACGACATTGTCAAACCGATTCCCGTGTTAGTTTTCATTGTTAGTTTTAGTATTTTTTTTATGTGCTCTTGTCATTTTTATTAGTCGTCGTTTTCTCAAGTAAAAGCGCTAACCGGCATTAGCTTCTGTTGCCTCAGCAAGCGATCTGTGTTTCTCACTGTTATATTTACTGTTGTCAGTACATATATATTGGAAAGTTATGGCGAAAAAACCCTACAAACTCTGTGCTTCTCCCTACCCACCCCAAAACGCCCCAGTAATTTATTCTTGTGATGCAAAATTTTCTGGTAAAATGTGCACTTTTTTTCTGTGGTGAAGAATGAAACAATGTAACTCTGTTAACCTTAAAGGGATAGTTCACTTTGAAATGAATTTTTGATATGTTTTAGCTTACCTCAAGGGCATCCAAGATGTAGGTGTCTTTGTTTCCGCAGTAGTTTCAGTTTTTATATTTTTAGGTCAAACCGTTTGTGTCTATCAGGCAATGGAGGTCTATGGGGTCCACCTCAAAGAGCATGCACAGAGAAGTCCAAATTAAACATGATTCAATGACTCGTAAATGACACGAAATGAGAGGTTTGTGTGAGAAAACGAAGAGTATTTTTATTGTTTTTACCTCTTTGTTACCACAGCCACAAAGCGCTTATATCACTTGGACGTGGCTGTGGTTACAAGAGGTAAAACGATATAAATACTGTTCGTTTTCTCACACAAACCGCTCGTTTCGTGTCTTAGGCCATCAATGTGTACTTACATTTATGAGTCATTTAATCATGTTTAATTTGGACTTCTCTGTGCATGCTCTTTCGGGTGAACCCCATAGAGCTCCATTATATGACTGATAAACACAAACGGTTTGACCTAAAAATATCAAAATTGAAACTACTGTGGAAAGAAAGACACCTACATCTTGGATGCCCTTGAGGTAAGCCAAAACATATCAAAAATTAATTTCAAAGTGAACTATCCCTTTAATCTAAACATTAGGTATAGCTATTTAGTGTTAGTGCAAAAGACCTCTAATGCACATCTGGAATAACCCAATGCACTAAATCATTTTGTGCTCTTTTCTCACAGGTGCTTCCTCTTGATGGCTTGCATCATTTACTATCTTCTTGTTATCATGTGAGTTCAATCAACAAACACATGCACATATCTTAACACTTAACGGCTGCTGAACAAGAACAAGCCTGTAATTTTAATCGGATTTTAAGTGTTGACTCATTTTGGGCCATTTTGATTGGTGCTCTATGCAACTGGCAGCAGGATATAATGGGATAGAATCCCCTCCCTGTCATTGTCAATTACACCAATGGATAACTTGAGCTGTCTTTTCAAAAGAAAACTAATTTTGTGCTTGTGAGTGGGAGATGTATGTGAAAGTTCAACTTGCAGATGTGTTTGTATTGGGGAAAAAACAGCACTGGTCACATAAGGGGGCAATGAAAATATAATCATCATTACACCACTAAGGTTGATGAAAAAAAAAAAACAGAAATGATCTCACATTTCCCTTTTAAAATGCTACATTAATTGCTTTTAAAAACACTCCAAACTTTTGAACGTGTGAGTGTGTGTGGTTTATATTACATTGTGAGGACCAAATGTCCCCACAAGGATTGTAAAACTGGAGATAGCCTAGCCGGTTGGTCCCCAAGAGTACAAAAGCTTATAAATCATATAGAGTGAGTTTTTTTTTTTTGAAAATGTAAAAAAAAAAAAAAAAAAAAATAGGTTTAGGGGTCGGGTTAGTGTAAGGGGACAAAATATACAGTTTTTTACAGTATAAAAGCCATCACGTGTGTGTGTGTGTTCAAACCGTTCAAAAGTTTGTGGTAGCATTTAACATACCATTTTAAAATGCTAAATCATGGACAAACAAGTCCTCCAGCTGGATCAGCAAGAGCCATAATAAACTAAACCAGTATGGAAATTCACGCTTGTCTCAACTGATCTTAACAGGTATGCCAAAGACCTTATTGCAAATTATAGTTTTGCATATACAAGTTCATCTTGCTTAAACTAAACTCTTGTGTCTTATACAGTCTGACAGCTTTATGCATTTCATTCTACTGTTTTAACCATTTCCATCTGGAAGTTATTTGAGGTAAGTAAATATCAACACAATATGCTACACTAAATTGCAAAGAATCCCATCTCATCCGTTGACCATATGCTAAATCACTCTGTCTGGAAAGCCATGCAACAGCTCGGGAGCACAAAAAATCTTGCAGCAGTTTTCTTTCTTTTGAAAAGACGACTTCTTAGTTCTTGTGTGAGATTAAAGTCAAATCAAATAAAGACACACGCATGCTCGACTAAGATGAAAAGAAGAGAGTAAAAGTACACATACCAGGTATCCATAGGGAAATTCACAGATAGTTGCGTTTATGATGAGGTTGATGGGAAAAACAAACACTCTGTCTCTCTCTCTCTCTCTCTCTCTCACACACACACACACACACACACACACACACACACACTCCTTCCCAGTTAGGAGGAGGGGCAAAACAAAGCTTACAGTATACACACCCCAAACCCACCTAGACACAGACACAAACCTACACGAACAGACTGAGAATTCTTTAACAACTCTTTGTCGGGGGTTTTAAGGGTAAAACTCACTCTGAAGTCACATTTATTGCATGTCTTTCATGGCTTATGTGTGATATGCACAGTTTGAGACACAAGAGTTTTTTTTTTGTTTTTTTTTTTTTTACCTCAGGAGAAAAAGATCCCGATTTAAAATGTCTTTACTTTGGCTAGATTTTGCATTATTGAACAAAATGCAAAAATTATGCAGCCATTATACTGTTTATCATCAGCTTGTGATGAACCTCCAGGATCTTGAAAGGTGATTTGATTAGTCTCCTATCCATCAATATGGCAAAAAAAAAAGCACCTGGAAAGTATATACTATGGAAGCTTGTTTCCACCACTGGATAAAAAAATAAAATAAACAATTGTGACTTTTTATCTCACAATTCTGACTTTTTTTCTCACAATTGCGAGTTTATATTATAGATAAATGTCAGAATTGCGTGATAAAAAGTCGCAATTGCGAGTAATAAAGTCAGAATTGGGTGATATAAAGTCAGAATTGCTAGATATAATGTCAGAAGTGCGACTTTTAATCTCACAATTCTGACTTTTTTTCACAATTACTAGTTTACATCTCGCAATTCTGACTTTATAACATATAATTGCGAGTTTATATGTTGAAATTCTGACATCTTTTCTCAGAATTGTGAGATATAAACTCACAATTGCGACTTATCAGGCCAATTAGGGGAAAACACACTAGTTTAAATCTCACAATTCTGACTTTATATCATGCATTTCTGACTTTATAACACACAATTGCGACTTTTGTATCAAGCAATTCTGACTTTATATCTCGAAATTCTGACTTTTTAACTCGCAATTCTGACTTTATAACTCGCAATTCTGACATTACAACTCGCAATTCTGACTTTATAAGTCGCAATTCTGA
Source organism: Cyprinella venusta (assembly GCA_038021265.1). Lineage (NCBI taxonomy): Eukaryota > Metazoa > Chordata > Actinopteri > Cypriniformes > Leuciscidae > Cyprinella > Cyprinella venusta. The sequence continues at coordinate 46,855,209 of CM075864.1, read as the reverse complement.
CTTTATATCGCGTAATTCTGACTTTATATCTCGCAATTGCGACTTAATATCATGCAATTCTGACTTTCCATCTCGCAATTCTGACTTTCCATCTCGCAATTCTGAGAAATAATGTCAGAATTGCGAGAAGTAAACTCGCAATTGTGAGAAAAAAAGTCAGAATTGTGAGATAAAAAGTCACAATTACCTTTTATATTTTTTATTCTATGGCGGAAAGCTTCCATAATATACCATTCAAAAGTTTGGGGTTGGAAAGTTTTTTTTGTCTGTTATTAAAATGACATTAAAATGTAATTTATGTGATCCAAAACTGAATTTCAACATACTCCAGTCTTCAGTGTCACATGATCCTTCAGAAATCATTTCTTATTATTAGCAATGTTGAGCTGATGAATTATTTATAATGTTCCTCATTTGTAAGTTGCATCTGCTACATGAATAAATGCAATGCAAATCTGTGCTGTATTTATGGCTTAAAAGCAAAAGAGAAATTTAACAAATCGTATGAAATTCAAAGAAACTCATCTGTTCTCAGTATGCAAGTGATTGCGCATAGGGGATGCCATGCCACACAGATAGAGAGAAAGTCTTGATGGAAATGTTCACAACCAGAAGTGATCCTCATATTATTTCAGCTATTGGTTCAAGAGATGATTCAAACAAGTTATAATAACTTTAACCCCGAATCTGATGGAAATTGTCTTGAAGTGTGAATATGTGTCGTTGCACATATTAAAAAGTTGCACCTGATAAAGGTTAGATCTTATTCCACCTCCATAGAGCTGTAAAGCATCTCTTGAGATATGGCCGGCAAAGATAAGCAATTTCCTGCAAGAACAGCTGTTATGTGTTTCAAACAGCAATAACCAGAAAATCACAGCTTTAAGACTCTCTTTAGGTGGCTAAAATGAAAGTACATTTGGCATCAAATACACACATAAGATAAGGCCTGAAAAGATACATGCAGACAACTAATACTTAAATATACCTGTTTATTTTCAAGATTATGTCTTTGAGGGTCACTGTTAACTGTTCTCATAAAATCTTCCTCTTTTTAGTTAATACTAGCCATAAATCATGTGTTTCATGTATTCATGATCCATTTCATGCATACCATTAGAAGAAAAGTTTTAAATAAATCCGTACAGAGTCTGTCAGGTGTGTCGTATGTAGAATATTTTAGGGGTTCGCATCATGGGATCATTTAATGGGTAAAATTCTAATGAATTCAATTTTATTTTGATTGAATTCTATGAATTAAACAGCATGTAAACAACCTTTTAAACATGAAAATGTTATACATTTAAGACATTTCTCCTTAACCGGAAAATTTACATGCAATGATATTTTGGCCTTTTACACGACACCGGTTTCAACTGAAAACAGACAACTTTGTGTTTTGGCCATTCATTTACCCGACAGTGGCGTTTTTGGGGCTTGAAAACGCAAGCTTTTCAAAATGGTTTTTAAACTGCAAGGTTTGGAAACTATTTGAAACACAAATTTGTGAAAAGCGTAACATCATGCGCATGCTTATTACGTGTTCAGCCAAGAACATAGACTTGACATGAGGCTTACAAACAGCGGTTACACAAAACGCCCATCAAAACCTAAAACATTAGTTCAGGAGGGTGGTGGAGCAGAGCCGTCATAGAAGTGGGCCAGGGCGGCGCCATCTTGGCACGACATGAACAGTCTCTGGCTCGGCAGGACTGACGTTGATTTGAAGTCTCTGGCTTGGCGGGCATGATGCGAACAGTTTCTGGCTCGGCAGGACTGACTCGAGTCTCATACTGAAGGGATACTGTGGGCTTGCGGACTCATCCACCAAAATCTATCCTATGACGAAGCAAAAAAAAAAAAAAAAAACTCCTCTACTTCCGCTGAGGCGGAAGAGACAAATTGCTGGGTCCATCTTTGCTCTTGTATTCTGTAATGATTTAGCTCACTCGAGGCAAGCTTGTTGAGAACCCAAGTGCAGTTTATTAACAAAACAATCAAACATAAAACAAAAGAATGGTGTGGCATGAAACAAGAACATAGACATGAGGCTTACAGATAGCAGTTACACAAAAAAAATACTAGACAAAGACACAGGGCAAAAATGAGGGCTTAAATACACAAGACTAACGACTACGCAACACCCTGTTGAACACAACAGACAAGGGAACACATAGAGGTGTAAAACGTCCCCCTTAAGGTAAATGTAACATTATTGTGAAACAAAACATAAATGTGACTACAATTGCCATCCCAGTTTTGAGTGACTATGGCAAGAGTTATTCACCAAATATTAAAATTGCTCAGCCTTTCGTAAATATTTAGTATTTTGAGTGAATTTTTTTTTTTTGTACAAACTAAGGGGGCGTTTTTCCCCAGCGGTGGGGTAAAATGCCCCCTTTCATACCAACCAGTTTGCTTCATAGATCAACAGCGAAATTAACAGACTTTAGTTTTTAATCTCTAAAAGTAAAAGGCAAGTAATTTATTAAAGCGCATATATCTTAATATTTATTTCAGGAATGTCCAAAATAGCCAAATTTCTATCAGTGAGCTAACTGTGCTAGCTAGCCGGCTAGCTAATGCTCACTTGAGGTAATTTATTTGATTTGTTCAAATGTTTCGATTTTACCATACTGCATTATGTGTAAAAAAGACATAAATATGAAATAAGAATAATAAGAAATATGTTAGCACGTAATTGTGATTGTTTTACCCCCCACTGTAGGAGGTATCCTTATAAATAACCTATGTTCTCAAACTATACACTTCTCTATTCATCTATCATACATCACTGTGATATCCTGCAGAACAATATTCTCTTAAACACTTGTTTACCAATATCTGAAAATTATAAATCATCTTCTCTTCGAATACATCACTGGTGTCAGTTTCCATAGACAGTAAAGAAAGTTTCTCCATGGAGATTTGTATATCCCCGTTGTTGTCAATGGCAAGAGTACAAATTTATCTTGACTCCATCTAGTGGTTATTTTGGGAAAAACAGGTGGTGAGCGTTTAACCCCACTGTTTAGTGCGGTTGCCAATAAAAGACAGAAGAAGAAGTAAGAAGGGAACACATGACAGGATCACATGATAGACAAGAAAAGAGAAACAAAACCCGAAAAGTGATAATAGGCAGGTGTTTCTTTACAAAATGGCATTGCCAACAACTGGCCTGTCATGAATAATACAGTGTTTTTAGTTGTTTTCGCAAATCCATGTGAAAGGGGATTGTTTTGACGATGCAGACAATGTCTGTTGCAAAAAGACGAACAAAAAACGTTTCTGTTTTTAGTACATCATTGTTGTGTAAACGTACCATGAAATTTTGTCAAGTAACTCATGGTTTTATAGAAAGGTTGTGTAACGTTACTTTCTAAGGAGAACCAAATTGTATATATTTTACATATACAGGCCACACACAAAAAAAGATTGACTGAAATAGTAACTCTCAAGATGACTTGTTCACAGTTTTTATCCCTTCATTGATCAATGGTCTGTTAATTTGCCAAACTTTTTAGACCCCATTGACTTTCAGTGTGTTGACAAAAACATTTTGAACATCTTTAAAATATCTCTTTTTGTTTTCTACAGAAGAGAGAAAGCCATCCATGTTTTGGAACGACTTGAGGGTGAGTAAATAATTACAATGGTCTCAATTGCCTTACACAGGTTTTATAAGTATAGTCCAACACTCACTTTTAAGACTGCATGAAATCAAACTGTAATGAATGTAGAAAAGAAATGTGCGAAAATTTTAAAGTTAAACTGGTAAGAATTCTATCAGTTCCACAAAAGAATTTCACCACTGTCAGGAAAATGTAAAACACGTTGGTCTCTGTGGTTCATGGTGGTTAAGTTCAAATACCTTGGCCTCAAAACACATGAATCTCATTTCCTGTGTGAAAATGAATACAAGATGGTCATTTGGCCCCTTAGAATACCTCACTTGACTGTTCTAACCTCTTTAGAGCAGAGTACATCTCTGATCTGAAGTTATCGACTTCTGCCACTGTGTCTGTTATTGCGTGTTATGTAACCTCTTTCACTAAGTGACTTTAGCCCTCACATTTTTCTCAGAGAGATACAGCTTCAGGCGTCCAGGCAGTTGTGAGAAGTTTGGCAAATATAATTTCTAACTGGTGGAAATGAGGGCATGAACAGCAAGCATTGTCTCGTCTTTCAAGTTCTGTTGTTTATTGTGGTGGTCTTTATTTTGGATAGTGTGTGCATGCCAATTATGAGTGCAGAGCTTTGTGTTTTTAGACATTTCTCTCCTGTTTTTCATTATTAATTTAATCCATTAGTATTGGCATGAATCGATTCCCATGTGCTAGCTAGACAAAACTCTTGTGAATCATATAGAGCAAAGTAGGTGGAATATAATCATATAATTATCATGTATACCTTTTATAATATAATTATCAAAAATTGTTTATTGTAGAATGCTTTAATCCATTCACTTCAAATATTACTCAAATATTATTCAAATATTCACTGCAAATATTACTATATCATTATGCTTTCTAAACCTTTTTTCTAAGTCTTATTTAACAACACTAGTTTGTATAAAAGGTGTTAAGTGTTAATATCAAATACTGAATAAAAAGTACATATTTTTCAGATATTTTAATAATATGTTTGTGTGTGTGTGTGTGTGTATATACATACAGTGTGTGTGTATATATATATATATATATATATGAAGAGTTCAGATGCAAAAGCCTCTAAATGCCATTTGAAATTTTCTTCTAAAATGACCATTTTTATCAAGCTTGTATATTTAAGTTCAGTAATTTCACTTAAATGACAATTAATAGGTAATCTTCATTGCCGTTTAAGTGAAATTACTGAACTTAAATATACAAGTTTGATAAAAATGATCATTTTAGAAGAAAATTTCAAATGGCACTTAGAGGCTTTTGCATCTGAACTCTTCATATATATATATATATATACTGTATGTATATATATATATAGTATATGCATGTTTGTGTAAAGGCAGTTTGCTAAAATTGTCACACCTATTCTGTTGTGTTTGTCCCTAGTGTCATTTTTAATGACTTTCAGTTTTTTATTTTTCATTCATCACATGTATTTCCTTTGTTCAAATTTCCCGCTACTCATCAGTAACCATAGAAATTCATTCATCACAGCTGTTCACCATTTAGTTAATCAGTAATCGCTATCATGCATATTAATTCTTTCCTGTGCACTGTTTGTCGGTCGATGTTTGTATTTGCATTTGTTGCACACATGCGATGTTACATCCTCTGTCTGTACCTAAGTTTATTTATTTTTTTTTATCAGAAGACATTTCATATTGGAACCTATTATCATCATTTTCTTCTTCACCACTGTGACAGATCGACCGACCTTAATGGATTACTATTAGGGCCGTCAAACGATTAATCGCGATTAATCGCATTCAAAATAAAAGTTTGTGTTTACATAATATATGTGGGCGTAGTGTGTGTAATTATTTTGTATATATAAATACACACACATGCATGTATATATTTAAGAAAAATCTGAAAGTATATACGTTATATATATTTATACATAATTGATATTATGTATAAATATAAATATGTGATATATTAAGAACACATTTTTCTTAAATATATACAAGCATGTGTGTCTATTTATATATACAAAATAATTATACACACTACGCCCACATATATTATGTAAACACAAACTTTTATTTTGTATGCGATTAATTGCGATTAATCGTTTGACAGCCCTAATTATTATGCATCATAATTTGCTGTTTTGGTTGTTGAGAGCCTGGATTTTTTCGTTTTCACCTAAAACTTCTGTCGTCTTGCTGTCTCCAGCCCCTTCGACGACGAGACCCTGAAGTCTTTGTTCTGGATCAGGGCTAACTAGCACCATCCCATAGACCTCCCAGACACCTCTGGACTTAACTAGAGGGACCCCATCATCCGGTGTCTGGAGAGTGTCTACCTCCAGTTCAGAACACAGCCGGACCCAGAGCCTGTATCACCACCTTCGACCATGGAGAATCCTTATTGCTGTTTCTAGAGAGCACCATAAATTCTTTGGACTGTGATTTATAAGTTTGCTAAACTTTCTAGACAGCACAATGGACTATACCTTACCTTTGATCTCTTCGGGTCTCCATCTGCCTCCGTCACCGCCCTGCTCAGCCAGTCCTCCAGTTTGCAGTCCTTCGCCATCCAAGGTGTGACGTTGAGCCTCAGGTCAAGCAACCTCCAGAGCGAGTGGCAGTGTTGTAGTCGAGACCACCTCACTCGAGTCCAAGTCGAGACCGAGACCAGAGAGAGTCGAGTCCGAGTCAAGATCGAGTCCGAGACCAGAGACGGTCGAGACCGAGACCAGTGAGGGATGATTACCTAATTTACTTTTATTTACTTAGAGAAATCCTTTTTTTTTTTTTTTTACTGAATTTACTTAGAGTTTAAAAAATATGATCAGTTTAGGGTAAAAAGGCCACATAGTAGGTGGTGTTAAAAGTAATTTTATTACAATTTGTCATGCGCAGTTGCGCACTAGAAAATCACCAATCACTGGGTGTGTCAATCAATTTAAAGAAATATTTTATTAACATACATTAATAATCATGAAAAATATTTTGAATTGAACTCGAGTGGACTCGGGAATAAGTCCGAGTCCTAAAAACAAAAAATGTTCAAGTACGAGTCAATTCCGAGTCCAAATGCACACTAGCTTGGATGCCAGCCCGAACTCCGCCCACAACATTTTTTGGACGGGAAGTTCGGTCTGGACTCAATCCATTGAGGAGTAATTATGAACGGTTCAGAGATCATCGGGCCAATCAAATTGCCAGGGCGGGCTTTATACGATGATTGACAGGTGGTCTTCAGTAATGTAATCCTCACGTCGTCAAAGAGCGCTTGTCAAAGATGAGTGCAGCTGGAGAATTGAGATGTATACAGGGTTCCTACGCAGTTTGGAAAAGTATGGAAAAGTATGGAATTTGATTTGAGTAATTTCCAGGTCTGGAAAAGTATGGAAAAAATAAATCAGAGTATGGAAAAATATTGATGTTTCCAGACTATTGTACAAATTTCGTTTTCTAAATATAAAATTAGTCATTTCTAAATGTGTATATAATATGCAATCGTCTTTTTCATGGTGTTTGGATTAGGCTGCCAGCGAGCGCTGCCTAAAGATCATTTTTACACTTGGTCTGCCGGAGTCTTGGTCTGCAGAGATTGGTTGTTACGTTGTTAGGCAGCATTTGCCATCACAGCGCCCCTACCTTGGAGTTTGACTTAACATCTTTGACTTTGACATCTTTGACTAAACATCTAAACATGAATTTAGCTCTATTTTCAAATTTTCTGATTAATTGTACATGAACATCCCGTCTGTTTATGTAGGGGTTTACAGTTATTTCAATTGACAAAATTACAAAAATGAACAACATTGCACTGTTTTAGCATTGCAGTTTAAATAAAATGACTGGGTTTGGTGTTAAATGACTTGTACGTGCATCAGTAGCTACAATTTTCAAATGTACAAATTTAACATGATAGCATACACATTTTGACTCAGAGTGTAACACTTGTCGGTGCTGATAGCATTGTGGGTGAGTGCGTCGCCATGTAGCGCCATTGTGCTTCAGGATCTTCCTGTCTAGTTACTTTTCTATCCTAATAAAAGGCAAAAATGGCAATAGTTGAAGTTGAATTTTAAAACAATTTATCAGAACAAGTTAAAGGCACACTATGCAGGAATTCTGTTTTTGTCAAACAGTGACCCCTGGAGTCGCTGTGGAGTACTTGTGACGTGTTACATAGTATACAATAGTACATTGTGTTAAATTAGTACATAAATATATATATATATCCGACTCGTATCCCCATGTACTAATGGTCCAGTGGCAGAACTTTTGCCAAGCGTGTCAGAGGTTCTGAGTTCTAATCCGCTCTAAGTAGTATAGTTACTTTTTCCCTCATCAAAACCGATTGTTTATTGGTGGTTGTATATGAAGCAGGGACTCGTTTTTTGTGACTTAGGTTTTTTGTAACAAATATAGAGAGTCTCTCCGCAACGGTGTGAAGGCTCTGCAAATCACAACAGAACACTGTATCCGCACCACTGATCGCAGCGGCAACAAGCACTTTGGTCTTTTGATTTAAAAAACAGAAAAACAGTATAGTTCCCCTTTAAATATGGTCGGAAAAATCTGTAGTGAGGTCTGGAAATTTGAGTCTGGAAAAGTATGGAATTTTGAAATGGAAATTGTGTAGGAACCCTGTGTATAGATTCCGCTGTCGCGTCTTTTGTAAAATAAATCAACAGCGCATTCATTTAATAGACAAACAGAGAACTGCAATCAAGGCATTTGTCGATCGGAAAGGTATTTTTGGCGTCCTTCCTACAGGATTCGGGAAAAGTGTAACTTATCAGCTGGCTCTGACGGTTGCTAAGAAGATGGGACGTAATGAAAAGCCTGTGGTCGTTGTGGTTTCTCCTTTGGTGGCACTCTTGGAGAAGTAAGTAAAAGAAGTAACACGTTATTTAACTTCTAAAATAAATAAAGTAGGCTACGGTCTGTATTTGAAAACTGCGCTATGCAAAGGAGTTGACTTATGCGTTGCTCTGATTGGTTGGTAGGTCTACCGACTATCCAATTGAGTGCAGAGGTTTTTTTTTGTCCTGGTTCGGTTACGACACGCCTCATAATTAAAGTTCAATTGAGTGATTTCAGACTCATATTCTCATTAGAATATGAGTATGACGAAGTCAGGCTAAATGCACACGAGTCCATGACAAGACCAAGACCATTAAAATATGGTCTCAAGACGAGTCCGAGTCTCGAGTACTACAACACTGGCTAGTGGATCCTGTGGCTCCGCCTCCAGCCTCTGATCACCTTGCTCCGCCGCCTTGACTCCTCCCACCTTCGGCTCCATCAAGCTCCTCCTTCCCTTCAGGTACACTTCGGTCTTCCATCACACCGGCATCTCCTCAAGTCTTTTTGGGTCTGACGCAACAAGCTTTGCACACCTACTTTTGGCGATTTTCTGCCATTGCTTTCAAGTTCTCCCAAATATTCTCAAATTCTGTCTGGTTGGATGGGGACCAGACAGTTGACGGTAGCCGTTGGCTTTTTTCCCTCAATGGCTAGCGTCAACTGTCTGATTTGTTACATATGATATTGGCTGATCTTCACACAATGGCTAAAACCCATCACATGTCAGAGCTCATGCACTGCTTGGCAGACCATGTCTCCAACAGTTTCCTAGAGCTTGATTCACAGGCTGATGGCATTGATGCTTTACAGCTGTGAAGTTCAAGGCCCAACTGTGGCATGGACGACAGCCTCCTGTAGAGCTCGCACAAAACCCAGCAGCGGTGGGTGGCCTGGACGGCCGACTGCTGTTCTCAGATCAAGTGCCTCGTCGCACTGAACGCGTGGCTGTTATGCTTTTCAGGAGATCTGAGGAGCGACAGCAGGTTCACTGGGCCATCGGTGACCTTCATTACAGGAAGTGTTTAGATAAAGTGCTGTCAAATAGAGGTTCAGCCTCAGACGGTACATCCATGGACCGCCCAAGTCTGTTGACTGGCCGGCTGATGCAAATTGTACACAAAAATGGTAAACTTTAAACTGACTGACTGGCTGCAAAGCAATTTACTGGAATTGTACCAAGCTGAACACTTCTGAGAAAGAAATATATGTAGCATTTTTTTTTAATATTGCTAACACTTTACAATAAGGTATCATTTGTTAAAATTAGTTAATGCATTAACAAACATGAACTAGCAATGAGCAATATACTTTTACAGTATTATTAATTCTTAGTAATAATTATTAATTAGTAGATTCGTTCATTTTCATTATCGAGTTCGAACAGGAGAGTCATGAACGCGCATCACAGAACAGAGCAAGGCGAGCATTTGAGCTTATAAAACTTAAACTTTGTTATTTATCTTTTAAATGAGGGATCGTTTCGCTTGATAAGACCCTTATTCATCGTCTGGAATCGTTTAAAGCCCGTTGAGCAGTTTGCACTGAAACTGTCTTCGACCTTGAACCGTTTGTTTCCCATTAAAGTGCATTATATGGAGAAAAATCCTGGAATGTTTTCATCAAAAACTTTAATTTCTTCTCGGCTGAAGAAAGAATGACATGGATATCTTGGATGACATGGGGGTGAGTAAATTATCAGCAAGTTTTTTTTTTTAAAAAGTGAATTACCCCTTTAATATTAGCCAATATCAATAAATGCTGTAGATGTATTGTGTGATTATTTATATAACTTACATGCTTTTGTGTGAGAGCTACTTTTTTGTTCAACCATTCAGAGAAAGTGGCCCATTATTTTCATGTCAGTGCTTTACTTTGACATTTGTCAATTTCAAATTTCTAAACATTAAATTTAAAAATCTCGCATTTTGACTAATTCTTCAATGAAGCGTTTTAGTTGATTGCGCACCTGCCTTAAGTTTTTTGATGTGCGTATACTACTATTTTGAAAATTCAGCTTTGCCATCACAGGAATAAATTACATTTTTAAATATTCAAATAGAAAAACCTTTAAAAATTGTAATATTACTTTACAATTCAATTTACAGCCTTATTTACCATTAGACATTTCTTTCAGAAACAAAACAAAACAACATTTGATCAATTCAAATGTTTGTTTTGTTTCATATGTTTTATATTTTGTCTATAATTTGTAAGGTATAATGTAAATAAGGCACTGACCCCCTGCATCAAAATATTAAATTAAATTCACATTCATTTGTATAGCGCTTTATACATCTCATTTCAAAGAAGCTTTAGCTACAAAAAAATGCATGTCTACATTACAATTTAGAGTGGTTATCGGAGGTGAGTTATGCATTTCGGAAATATGTATTTATAAATCACGCAGGCAGCTATCAATGTATTAAAGGCAATGCATAGGTGTGTTTTTGTGATTTTCCCTTTATATTTTCTTTCTCCTTTCTGACCTAGCTTTTCCTTCTTGTAGTGTCATGAAATCCAGACTTCCTGTCCAGAGTCCAAATCCCCTTACACTCTTCACATTCTTTGCTCATGCTGAATTCATTAATATCATATCTCGTCATGACATTTGGTTGAATTTGTTGAACTTTCGTATGGCTGAACTTAAAGATTTTCTCAACACCATCAATATTATTTACATGGCTAATACAAGAAATTCTGTGTCTTTTTGCGAGCTTCTCGCCTATACAGTTTATAGGATGGTCAAGGTAGAATAGAGGTTAACATGAACATTATTTCATGACAGCACTGACCACTTGCAACAAGATGAGACCACTACCTCTTTTTGACATTTTTTTTTAAATCAATATGACCAATGAAACAGATTTCCTAAGAATTAATCATATAGAGGGCTGAGTCTCAAAATGAAATGAGAAATGAGTCTTGAAATGATTCAAGAAAACCACCCAGATATAATCAGTGTTCTTTGAAATTATATTTAAATTTATAGTGTTGTCAAATCGTGATTGTAATCGTCTTTGTAAACGTGTGTGTGTATACAGTATATAGAAAATGAATGCGCTTTATCTAATCAAAAAAATTGTGGCAACAGATTACAAGCAATATTATTAATTCAATTTAACAATAGAATTGATTAATAATTAATCAAAATAATTCCTTAAAAGTTAACCATTTAAAATGAGAAAAATGTACCAAAAAACAAAACAAAAAAAATGTAGATTTAAATCACCATTATGATGATTGGTGTTTGTTTTAGGTTTGTTTTAAAATGACGGTTTTCTCCTTCAGTGATTCTGCTTGTTAACATCAGGTGTCTTCAATGTTGGCAATTTAAAATAAAGAGTTCTTAATTCATCTTTGACGTCTGTTATTCAGATATTTTTGTTTATTTTTTGGTGTAAACTTTACTCATTTAAATGGTTAACTTTTAAGGAATAATTTGATGATTATTATTACTCAATTCTAATATGTTCAATTTAATTGATAATAATGTTTGTAATCTGTTGCCACAATTGTATTGATTAGATAAAGCATATTCATTTTCACAGTGTATAACCTTTGATGTTGATAATTTTCATTAATGATGCACCATTGGGAGTTTTTTCATTTCTCTCTCTCTCTCTCTCTCTCTCTCTCTCTCTCTCTCTCTCTCTCTCTCTCTCTCTCTCTCTCTCTCTCTCTCTCTCTCTCTCTCACACACACACACACACACACACACACACACACACACACACTTTTTTGGACACAAGTAATGACAAATAACAATAACAAAATACCAGGACAGAAGCTATAAATAAGTAATTTCAAAGAAGATTATATTTAAACGAATATCTAATGTATAATTTAACATTAGATGTTGTGAAATGATTTTAATTTAATTAAAGTAACACATTACTGATGTAATTTTTATATTGCTATAAAATATATTGTTTTATAAAAAGTTTGATGATGGTCTTTAAGAGTAGTGCTACCAATTATTTACTTTAAATAGGATTGTTTAAACTATTATATACCCAACGGTCATAAAATCAGCAGCCTCATCTTTTATTTTAAATTAAGGGTAAAAGACCTTGATCATTTTTTTAAAGGGATAGTTAACCCAAAAATTGATGCTCACCCTTTTCAACAGAAAAAAAAAAACTCGTACAGGTTTGGAACAACTTCAAGTTTCTTATTTATTTTAAATATTGTTTCATAATTAATTTAAGTCAGACGTCATCTCAAATTTTGCATCCAGGATTGCGTTGCCCAAAAACATCACTTTGATCAACTCTACCTCACGATGCTTTGGTCCAGTGATTAAAGCGGTAAACTGGTTTTCTGCTGCCCTCTGCTGGTCAGACTAACAAATCAACTTGACTTCTTAGTCAAGTCTCAACACAAATATTTTGGATGCTTTGTGATTTACTACATTGGACTAGAAATATGATATTTAATTAGTTCCAGAATGATTTTTATAAAATCTTTTTGGGTTAGAAAGGACTCTGTTCCAGTGCTTTGGTTTGTCATCATGCCAGTTGGCCTATTATGAATCACTCCTTGCTGCAGACAGAGTAAATTGCATTAGTGTAATGCAGTCTGAAGTGTAATATATGCATCCGTTCACCATAATCATTGTTGGCCCAACTATTGTACAGTCAATTTTACTAAAAATACAGTGTAGTGTCTTGACTGTTTTTTTATGAAGGGACCCTTGATTGCAAGCCAATGATATCCAGATGAGATGACTCACTCAATTTTGAGACGACTTGCGCAATAACTAATATCAACGTCCTTTTTAGCCAACATTCAGTCAGTCTGGTTATCTATTCTTCAGCTATAGCAGGATTAGGCAATTGATTGTCTAATTTGTCTTAGTCAGGCACGGTCCGAAAGTTCGCTTGATTCCTGGAATAAATCAAAAAAAGATAGACTAACCTTTCCATAAATCCCAGATTTGTTATAAATAGGCCACACTATAAAAAATAAAAGGTTCCACGAATGAGTGTTCACAGCAATGCTATATAACCGGAGTTTTTCCCTCCTGCGTTAAAAAAAAAAACCTCCGTCCACATGAAAACGCAAAAACAAGACATCAAGCGCTGTCAAGAGCATGCAACACCAGCAGGCGGCGATATAAACCTAAAGCCTGGCTCACACTACAGGAGTTTTAAACAGATTTTGAAATCTGGTTGCAGCTCACACTTAAAGAGAATCTTTGCAGATTTTCTTCCCTCAAATCTTAAACATGCTCACACTACAAGATTTGAAGATTTCTGATAGTTAGAAGAATATCAGTAACCAGACCGTTTCTGATCTCATTGACTTCCAAAGTAGGAAAAAATATACTATGGAAGTCAATGATAGGCTACCAGAAACTGTCTGTTTACTGATATTCTTCTAAATATCAGAAAATTGTCTGAATACATCTGCAAACGGTAAAACTCAACTGTTTATCTGTGGGGGAGAGGTAAAATTAGCCTATTTCCAGAAAAAGTGGAGTATCCCCTATCCCTGCTTGACACACTATAACATGTAGACCTCTAGCGGTTAAAAAACAAAACTGCATGAATTTTACTGATGAAAAAGTTTTCATATTATGGCAAGCCCTTTTAACTTTTATTCATTTCCATATCAACAATTCAATTTTCACTAGTTAAAATGATAATTATTGATATCAGGAATAATATTTCTACTAGTAACAATGGCAATTTTTGATATCAGGAATTACATTTTCACTAGTAATGCTAATTCTTGATATCAACATTTACATTTTCAGTAGTTAAAATTAAAGTTCATTCATGTGTGTTACGCAGCATGTTTGAGCTTCAGGAAGAACCAGTGAGGTTAATTCTTGTGTTAAGCAGCACGTTTGAGCTTTTGCAAGAACCAATGAGGTTCATTCATGTGTGTTACGCATCACGTTTGTGGTCAGCAAGTACCAATGAGGTTCATTCTCGTGCGTCAAGAAAGTTCAGTTGAGCTTCTGTTTATGTTCGCTGAAAAATGCCTAATTGTTAAATGTTTAACCCTTCTATTATCTTCATTTGTGTCTACACTCATTATCTTTGGGGTCTCCAGGGACCCCAGACAATAACATTTAATTTTGAAGCAGTATAATATTTTTTTTTTTACAAATGTAATTTTACTCTATTTATTAATGTTTTTACTCAACATTTGTGCAGTTTTTGGAGGATTTTTGAAATCTTTTAAATTTCTATAAATTAATAAATAAATATTTATTTAAATATAGGCTTTTTACAAAAAAAAAAACGGCATTGTATGTAAAATTCACTTTATGAAAGACTCAGATTTCTAATTATCATTCATGGAGATAACATGGATCATTTAAAATGGTTTAATGAAAGATTTTTGACAATTTTTTGGAAAATGCACTTTTAAAATAAAACAATATCACTTTAACCACTAGATGGCCATAGACCTCCACTATAAGCTATTTGCTATTTGACTAACCAAGCTATATTTATTTCACAAGTTTTTCCAGTTGGATTCATATCTAAATATTATAAAATCACAATCATGACCAAAAAAAAAAAAAAAAAACTTTTTATCAAAGTTAAGTATTTTTTGTCCTGACAAAAGTTTTTCAATAATGTTACATTATGATTAGAATCAAACCTGAACAAGATGTTACAAAGAGAAATGTCTTTAGATTTGATCATTTATTTCAATTATCTGTTTTTAATATAATTCTATAATTTTAAATCAATGTTTCAGTTACGAACTGTAACAGAAAAAAAAATTAACAGAAATGAACAGTTATATTACATGTTGAAAAAAACACATGCAATGAACTGAACAGCAATAACAAATGAGAAAATAAAGCAGTAAAACAAATAAAATCGTTGTAATAAATAAAAGATTTCCTAAAAAAATGATTTTCAATTAATTTTTTTTTTTAACAATTAGGAACAAAAACTGGTGGTGCACTGGAGGTGTTTACTGTTTACTGGAGGTGTTGGTATTTGAAGTGTGTGTGTGTGTGTGTGTGTGTGCATTGTGGATGTTTTTTGCATTGTTGGAAGTGTGCCACTTTATTTCTGTCTATGTGATCTGCGTTGTTTCTTCGTTGTTTCTGATTTTAATGATGAATTTTGTATATTTACTATGCGGGGTCTCCAGGGACCCCGAAGATAAAGAGTGTTGGCATTTTTTTCATGCTAACATAAAGTCAGACATCATTCCAAAATATTTTTTGGTAGATCATGACAGTGTAAAGAGTTGTAGAAAGTTTCATTCCATTTGGAAAAAGAGAACATTTTTTAAAAATTGACCAAAAGTCATTTGCGGGTCAAAAAGACCCCAAAGATAATAAGAGGGTTAATGTGAATACAAGCCTTAACGAAAACTGTTCAGTTTAATTAGTTTTACGATCTCTTTATGAACCTTTTGAAGCATCAAAGTGGAGGGACAGAAATCACTCACATTTCATCAAAAAGATCTTAATATGTGTTCCGAAGTCTCACGGATTTGGTCCGACATGAGGGTGACGACAGAATTTTCATTTTTCGAACTAACTCTTTTGTAAGTTTAAGTGTGTAAAGAGATATTTGGATTCAGGCACTTATATAATGTTTCCCTTCTCATCCCGAATTCCGTTCCTCCTCAAAAACAAACAGTCGCTCATTAGCATGTGTGACCCGCTGGTGATAAGCACTTATTTCCACTTGAGCGCATAGAGAGAATTAAACCAACAAGAGGCGCTCGAGGTAGGTGGGCTGTATGCCGTCTTTATGGGGACGGTTTATGAGGATTTAACAAATGCAAGAGGACAGGCAAAACATTCAGTGGGTGGAACGGGGAGGGAGAGATCGGAAGGGCACGTTGGTACAGTTTGTGCTCGTTCAAGGCTGGTTTGCAGTAGTTGTAGTCTTGGGTGGCCGTGGATGTACAGTCCATTGTTTAATGGGTGTATGTGTGCTCTCTCCCTATAATTTTCGAATTGTGACAGGAGCTTAAATGTGTGTGCCAGGATCGAGTTATTTGTGCCGCGTTAACACAGTGCTTTTGTGCTCTCCTCATTGGGCCGAAAGAGCTCTGTAATTATGCTGATAATCAAGACTGTCACAGATTATACTTCAGCAAAAAAGCTTTTCTTGTTTCATTAGAGAAAGGACCACCAACATCCAAACAAACCCTGAGTTTGTTGCACTGTCTATCTCCTGTTTGTTTGAAAACGGACCGTATCAGCCACACGGTTAGATTATGATATTCAGCATTGGAAGGGAGATATTTACCAATAGCCTATGTCTAAAATATATGAATTCAAAGATTTTTGACCTGAATAGACTGAGATCAACCTAAACTAAACCAAAATCCCTTTAAAAGACGTAATGACCATATAAACTATGTAAAAATGTTGCCTTAGTTTGTAAACTCCTTGTATAGACATTAGATGGTGTGTCATTCGTAGAGTGTCTCATAGAAAACAAGTGATACTTGGATTATTCATTTTAATGTTTTAAAGGGATAGTTCACTTTGAAATTCATTTTTGGTATGTTTTAGCTTACCTCAAGGGCATCCAAGATGTAGGTGTCTTTGTTTCCACAGCATTTTCAGTTTTGATATTTTTAGGTCAAACCGTTCTTGTCTGTCAGTCATATAATGGAGGTATTGGGTCCACCTCAAAAAGCATGCACAGAGAAGTCCAAATTAAACATGATTTAATGACTCGTAATGTAACACATTAATGGCCTAAGACACGAAACGAGCGGTTTGTGTGAGAAAACGAACAGTATCGTTTTTACCTCTTGTAATCACAGTCACGTCCAAGTACTCTGAGGGCGAGGGCGTTTCTGTCTGCACAAGTCCTGACAAACGCCGCAAGGGATCTCTCGCGTGTGTACGTCATTGTTTACAGAGATTTCAGAAGTGTTACCCTTCACTGTGAAGATTTAAACATATTTCGATATACAGGAAATTGCAATGGAAGACGATTTCGATATATATCAACAGACAACATTGATTTTTTTTTTTCCGCAAGAGATGCGCAGACCGAAGCGTCCGTGCCTTCAGATCACTTGGATGTGGCTGTGGTTACAATTTAAATACTGTTCGTTTTCTCACACAAACCGCTCGTTTCGTGTCTTAGGCCATACATACGTTTACGAGTCATTAAATCGTGTTTAATTTGGACTTCTCTGTGCATGCTCTTTGAGATGAACCCCGTACACCTCCATTATATGACTGACAGACAAGAACGGTTTGACCTAAACATATCAAAATTGAAAATACTGTGGAAACAAAGACACCTACATCTTGGATGCCCTTGAGGTAAGCTAAAACATATCAAAAATGAATTTCAAAGTGAACTATCCCTTTAACTCATAATGTCATAACTCATCAGTGTTAAATGTATATAATTTGTTGAGCAGCCCAAAGCAATTGGTCTTGGTTTTGATTGAATATTGCTTTCAGGAACCCAAACCCAAACCGGTTGTTATTTTAATGACTCAATGGTGAGGAATAGACAGCTAAAAACCAAATCAAAATCTCTATATAAAGGACACATTGACCAATATAAACTATGTAAACTAGTTTATACAAACAATGTAACATTTATCTTGAAAGTATAAAAATTACACTTTCATTTGGCTTATATTTTAATCTGAAATATTAAATTATATTTTTGACGCACTGTTTATGGATTTTCAAGTGCCAAACGTGGCAGCCGTTAATTTATGTGATAATCCCATAAATAGTATTATTTTAACATTAAAATACTACTAATAATATGTTTGGTATTCATACAACACTTACTGCGAAAAACAAAACAAAACATGAAACATGCAAAATCAGGCTGTCAATTTACAATAATTATTGGATAAAACAATGATGTCATATTATGACATCATGTTACATGAGTGTTTTCCTGCCGGCAGAACACAGAGTCCTTTGTGAGACAAAATTACAGTGAGACTAAATTACACGTGTTGCATCTTCTTCCCAAAAGAAGCATGACAGTAAACTTGCTGTTTACTGTTTGAGACAGTAGTAGCAATTTTAGAAAAAAAATCCTTTTGAATGTATATGTTATTTTTTGATTGTAATATAAATAAAATTTTATAATATATATATATATATTAGGGCTGTGCAAAAGTTAATTACGATTAATCGCATCCAAAATAAAAGTCTGTGTTTACATCATATATTTGTGTGTGCTGTACATAATTAATTTGTATATATAAATACACACACATGCATGTATATATTTAAGAAAATGTGTTATTCATATATAAAATATTTATATTTATATAATATAGATTATGTATTTATATACATATACAGAGTTTAAGCGCAAATAATTCTTAAATATATACATGCATTCATAGGTATTTATATATACAATATAATTATATACAGCACACACAAATATATTATGTAAACACAGACTTTTATTTTGGATCCGATTAATCATAATTAACTTTTGCACAGCCCTAATATATATATAAATTTGTGTAGTTGTAGTCTAATTTAAATAAAAACATGTTTTTGATAAATATTTATTTTGATTAACTACATACATATCTTATGAATTGCGATAAATAAGTAGGCTGAATAAATATTTCACCTATGAAGCACTAATATGTCTATGTAGGCAGCTAAAGGTATTGACACCGCCAGTAGCAGTGTTTTTCACTAGTCCTGGCAACCTCTAAAATCAGATCCAAATCCCTTTTGCGTGTGTGTGTGATCCAGCCCTGGTTTTGCCTCACACCTTTATCCAACGTAACGTTAGCCTACTATGCGTTTGAGTGCATGAGTGTGTGAGAGAGATCGAGCCTTGTTTACAGCGTCAAATCAACGGAGAGAGACTACATGATCTACTCCACATCCTTCACATCTCTTAAATGAACACCGACCCGATCCTTCAGAAATCATATATGTGCCCTCCATACTCCGTTTTTTCTTGACGAGAAACATCAAGCTTTGAAATCTCAGCCTGAAGATGGTGGGAGGCTGAGAGAGACCATTTTAAAGCCTTGGACGAATATTATTTGGCATCTTTCTGAGTTTCTTCACCGATTTTAGGCCTTTAAAAACGCTGGATGAGAAGTACAGAGCATCTTGCAGCTGATGAAGATCACGCACAGTTACACACATTCGTCCAGACTGTTTTAGCCAGCGGACCTGAGCGGGTTTCACTCAACTCCAGCGAAAACCAGCCTGCGAGGAGACCTGCAACGTGTTTTCCCCATTTTTCCCACGCCATGGAGCATGGAAATGCGGATTATCAAGCCGTCACGTGTTTTCCTTGGTTATTTTCACATAAATCGACAAGGAAAAGCTGTAAAAAATAATATTTAAAACGTTTAAGGAGCCCGAGAATCAGTGCGGTTGAATCCGCCTCATGGTGTGAGCATAACGGGCTGAGTGCTGGAGAATCTCGCCGGGGTGTCTGGAGGGTCATTTAACCCAGCAAAACACCATTAAGATGGGAGAACTTGGTTTTGTTTGATTATTTCCAGCTCATGTTTATCTATATTTTTGTTTTCATCCCCTCCATAAGGAGGCACTAAGCTGGATAAACCAACTTTGATCATATTTTTGTACTGAGAAGACTTCAAGAGTCAAGCATCATCTACTTTGAAGGGTTGCTGCCTCCCCTATTTTGTAATACATATATTTTTAAAACAAGTGTTTGCCTTGTTTTTGTACAGGAATGAGGTCTAGCAGACAGAGGCGATATTGGACCATGTTTTGTGGTCTGGTGCTGGTCCTCTCCACACTCTGTCATGGAGAAAGTAAGTTATAGTGAATGCATATGGATTAGAGCAACATTGTTGCTGGTCTAAGAAAACCTTCACTTTCATTTTTTTTGCTTTTTGATTTCACATGTGTATTGTGTAATGAATGATGTTTTAAGCGTTGGCAAGAAAACTGTTTAAAATTTCAGATCAACCTGTTACTTTTCACTTAAATGCACATGTTCCCTGCTTTCCTTGACTTAAATGTTTCATAATAGAAAATACATGGGACCACGCTTATGTCATGCGTCACATAGTGCTTTGGTAGTCAAAAAACAAACAAAGGCATACTGCCACTGCCATTTAAAAGCTCATTTCCTAGGTATTTTACTTCTATCAAATAATTCTGGAGTATAGTAATTGTGTTTTACAAGTGCCATCATGTGGAACTATAGATATAATCTATACTTTAACAGAACTATGAAAGTCAAGACTTGAGTTATCATGATCATGTTATAGCAGCATGGGAGATTTTGTTGACAGCATCTGTTTCATTTAATTAAACCAACAGGTTCTTTAATAGACTAGAAGTTAATGCTAACAAAAATATGTTCAAACTAAGGACGTTTTACTAATGTTACCCTAAAGTTATGAAAACATTATTTCTGAATGTTCAACATTCAGTTTTTTAAATTTTTAAGAGCGTGGGGAAGACTTTATATATTTCTCACTTTGAAAATGTTATGGGAACGTTACTTTCGAATGTTTTAGTAGTAGCCTATCGTTTAAAAAACAGACTTAAATATTTCAGGAAAACAGACTTAGACTAACATCCAACTAAAATATTTCAGGAATGAATGATGAATGCATAACAGTTTTGTGCTACTGTTTTTGATAACGTTGAAGACCAGATAACTTTAAACGAACATTAACTTTACTGGAAGAATGTTTAACATCTTTGCGAGAAACTTTCCAGTTATTGTTAGCTTGGTTATCCCTAAGCCAGTCCTTAAAACAATAATTATTTTTATTTCATACAAGATACTCTGGAATTCAGACTTTAAAACTCTTTTTTTAAGTACTTAACTTCTGGTTTTCTTTTTGCAAGCATTTGATCTTCCAGTTTTTAATTTGTCTCACAACTGTTTAATGTAGACTTAGATAAACCACATAAATGTCACTATTAGGCTATCTCTTAAGGGCTGGCAAAATTGGCCAGAGTTTATCATTTTATTAACGTAACTAATTGATAATACTGATATAAGAGTGGTTGGTTACAGTTTGTAAGATTGCTGTCATGGAAGGGCTGGTCTCTGTTAGGTTAGTAGGATACATTGGACGCTGTGATGATGTGGTTGCCAGTAAATGAAAGTGATTTGAAAAGAGAAAACACCATGACGTGCTCTGTACGGGCGTGTTTGTTTACTTTTTCCTGTATGTTGTTCATGCTGTGCTGGGTTTGGAAAATTAACGATGGCATAGTCATTGTTATGATTGGATTAACCCCACATGGGCTATGCAAATTTGCCTCTGTTTTTCCATGCAAAACTGCCTTGCGTTCATCAAAATTGTCCCCATACGAATGTGAAAAACATGCAAGATATTTTTGTCTCTTTAAAATCAATAACCCAGTAAGTTTTTACAAAAAAAAAACAATTTTTGCTTCCCCTTAATGTTTGACCACCACAAAATTTCCATGTTTCCAAGTAAACTGCAAAGAAAGACCCCCTGATTCATCCGATTCATCGAGAGAGAGAGAGGAAAAAAAATCTGTTTTTAAAATAGAACATGCAAAAACACCCGCTCTAGCAAAACAGACCCGGTTTTGTTGATTGGAAGAGTGAGGAGTTTGTGAAGTCTGTGTAATTGGGTTTTACTGTTAACCCCAGCGGTTGCAGGGCAGCGAGGTAGTGAGGCAGAGGAGGTTCTTAGTGGAAATCCTAAGTATAACCTGTCTCTCTTGGCACAGGACGGTTCGAGATTCCCAGTGGGGCATAAATGTGGTTCAGGTTAACTGGTTGATTTATCTCGAGATCAAACGATTTGTTTGTTAGTTGATCTGCATTTTTGGTTGGGTTAAAGCAGTTTTTGCGTCTTTCTTTAAATACACAGAGTGATTCTCGTACATCTACTTTAGCTTTTTTATTAATCAATAATTTAATAGCAATATCTGCAATTTTATCAAACGGGATGGAATGTTGTAGAATTCCAAAAAAAAAAAAAAAAAAGCATCACATCAAATGAATTGCTGACACTAATGTTTGTGCTGTTGTTTTAGTTCTAAAAATGATGTCATTTCTTAGAGGTTGATGTCATAAAAGAATTAGGTTTTGTTAGTGATTTTAGGAAAGACTAAAAAGTGATATTAAGGAAAACCTACGAATTGATTCCAAGTTTAAAACAAGAACACCCCAATATGCTTAGTTCAGATAAATATTAAAGGGATACTCCACTTTTTTTGGAAATAGGCTCATTTTACAACTCCAGAAGAGTTAAAAAGTTGGGTTTTACCGTTTTCAAATCCATTCAGTCGATTTTCTTATATTTAGAAGATTATCAGTAACCAGACAGTTTCTGGTCTCATTGACTTCCATTGTAGGAAAAAAATATACTATGGAGGTTAATGAGACCAGAAACTGTCTGGCTACTGATATTATTCTAAATATCGAAAAATCGACTGAATACATTCGAAAACGGTAAAACCCAACTGTTTAACTCTGGGGGAATGGTAAAATGATTTCCAAAAAAAGTGGAGTATCCCTTTAAGAAACACCTTGAATGTTTATTTGAAGCCATTTTGTAATGGATATTTAAAATTCACACCATGTTCATTTATTTATTTTTGTGATTTAGTTCACTTAAAAAAAAATGCAAATTCTGCCATCATTTACCCACCCTCAAGTTTCTTTCTTCTGCCAAACACGAAATAAGATATTTTGAAGAATGTCGGTAACCAAACAGTTGATGGACCCCATTGACTTCCATAGTATTGTTTTCCTACTATGGAAGTCAATGGGGTCTGGTTACAGGAATTCTCAAAATATCTTCCTTTGTGTTCGGCAGAAGAAAGACATTCATACAGGTTTGAAACAACTTGAGTAAAGTGATGATTTAAACTGATATGGTTGCTATTTTTAAAAGTAAAATCTTTTTTACTTGGGAAAAATGTAAATATACAAATACATACAAATGTAAAAAATTGTAGAAATATGTTTGTAACGTATTTTACATACAAACATTTGATGTCAGCATTGAAACGTTGAGCAGGGAAAGTACTGTCTGACCTTCTGTTAGCAAAAAACACGAGGCCTTCTTGCTTTTAGGTTTTGTATCCCATGTCCATATGAACGCATTCTGTTGCGATCTGTTTTGTTGTAGAATTTGAAGTGTTAGGATTTACTAGCTTGGGTTAAAAGCTTTGTTTCCCTCCTGCTTCATTTCTAAACAGTGACATCAGTTTATGACCTAATTTCCAAATGCCTCCACTCTGCTACCTTTGGGAGTTCGCAATGGTGAGCTGGAATTGGGTTATCAAATGTAAACATGAGATTTGGAGAGCCATCAAAGCAATAAAGATAGCACTGTTTACTCAGCAGTGTGAAAATGTTAGAGTCCGCAGACAGACTGGGTGCTGTCTGTCTTCCAGCGCGGTGAAAGGTGCTTGTTTTTGCAAAAGCTTAATTCTGTTTTCTAGCATAATGAATATAATACAGCAATGCACACTTGTTTGAATCAGAATTTAAGGATGACTAGCCTATAAAAGAGAGGACATTCAGGGTGGAATGAGTGGGCCTTTTCTCTCTGAGATTATCTAAGATTTAAAGGGTTATAAACTTTTAGGTAATGTTATCTTTTAAGGTTTAATTTAAGCTCTATAATTCAAGAGCTCCCTAATTATCTTATTGCATTTTCCAGGGCTCATTTTTTTTAGCTCTTTCTTTGTGTTTTGCCTGTGGGCAAATCACGCCGTGGAAAATAAACAGCGTAATGGGTGGTAGTGAAAGCAGAGATGTCTGTCATAAAAACACGAAAATCTGTCTTATAAAGGCTCCCTCAAAAACTGCAGTTGGTTGAAACTTCTCGCACATCTCTGGCTTGACCGTCAGTAAATAAGCGTTCGTTTTTTTGGCCTAAATCATTCGACTCGTGTTTATTCAGCGCTTGGTAAATGCTTTTGTGTACCTTGGTACCTACATTTTGTCGTCACTTACTCACTCTCAATTCTATATGCGATATTAATCTTCAGTCAAACATAAAAATATATATTTTAAAGAGCGTTCTGGTGCAAACAACATTGGAACCCAAGATGTCTTATTTTGCATTTCACTGAAGAATGAAAGTCGCACAGGTTTGGAATGACAAGTTGCGTCGCAAATTATTATGTAACATTTCCATGAATCCATCTATTCATTCAAATATTCAAGGTTAGTTTTAAGCATCATCCAAATGCATTGCTACCTGTGACTGTTGAATGTTACGATTGAATTGCATTGATTATCGTCTGAATGTTTGTGTTTTCCTCCTTCCAGTCTGTGGTCCAAGCATTGACATTGGCAATGATATCAGTAATTTCAAGCGGCTGGAGAACTGTACAGTGGTCGAGGGATACCTGCAGATCCTCCTCATCGGAGGCAAGAACAACAACAACCAGGAGTTCTTCCGCACCCTCAGTTTCCCCAAACTGACCATGATTACGGATTACCTTCTCCTCTTCCGTGTGTCCGGGCTGGAAAGCCTCAGCACCCTCTTTCCCAATCTTGCCGTGATCCGGGGCCGTAACTTGTTCTACAACTACGCCCTGGTCATATTTGAGCTGACCAGCCTGAAGGACATCGGCCTTTACAACCTGCGGAACATCACGCGGGGTGCGATACGAATCGAGAAGAATCCCGAGCTCTGCTACTTGGATTCTGTAGACTGGTCTCTCATTATGAATGCTGAATTGAACAATTACATTGATGGAAATAAACAGTCCAAGGAGTGTGGAAATGTTTGCCCGGGAATCATGGAGGACAACCTACAGTGCATCAAGACCAACTTTAACAGGATTGACAATTACAGATGTTGGACCTCCAACCATTGCCAGAAAGGTGAGTTACTGGCTTTCTTCGTCTTGTTGAGAGTTGTTGAAAGATCATATGATCCACTTTTTCAGACAGCAAAGTCAGTATCTGATACTTTGACATTGCATGGTACAGTGATGATGACATGTAGTAGTTAGCAATTTTGAGGAAAAAGTCAGCAAATACTAGCGAATTTGGACATGGCTTTTGACAATATTGCATTTTTTATGATGTTATAGCTAGGCTACATAATGTAATTTCACAAACTGAGGTTTGGAGACATCAGTTTTTGTTATTTTTCTGCTGTTCAGACTACGAAAAACTAAACCGAATTTAGTCGTGTATGGCCAAAAAATCTGAAAAGTCAGAATTAGCAAAATTAGAATTAGTGATCTCAAACTCAATTCCGATTGGTTTTATGCACAGCTGCTCTACTTCCTGAATTTAAGCCAGCTCCTTGTTTCCTGTCTGCCATTATTGGCCAAATTAATTAATTCAGGTGTGCCTGACCTCAGTAGTCACGGCAACAATAATCAGACACACCTGAATTAATCAAGTTTGGCCAATAATGGCAGACAGGAAACAACCCTAATCAGACACACCCTGGTTTGGTTTCGGGAAATGCCAATGTTGAACTATTACCCCTTTTCCACCAAAAAAAGAACTGGTTCGGAACTGGTGCTGGTTCAAATTTGGTTCGGAGTTGGTTCAACTTGCGAACCGCTTCAGAACCTGTTTGTTTTTCCACTGACTAGAGCGCCCAGGGAACGACGTCGTTATGTCACTGTGTACGTCGCCATACGTTTTAGCTAGAAACGCTTGCAAATACAGCATTACTTTCGGATTATCTCTAACTCGTATACCAAGAAAGCTTTAAAAACAATTGAAATATGTAAGTCTTTTAATCTTTTCGTTTGATATGTAATCTTTTCTGATAAGTTATGTACCCCTGTCTTGTGTCTTTTTTTTCCTTTCCATTTATTTGTTCTATATTGTGACTTTTCTTTTTTGCTTATAATGTCTTCAATAAAAAAAATTGCAAAAATAGAAACGCTTGCGCCAACTTCAAGCATAACAATTACAAAGGCGGACTCCATCGTGTTTCTGCAAATGTTTCTCCTGGATTTGCGATCCTTTATTATGGTCAGAAAAGATGTTTAGAACACATCTAAACCCGCCCCAGCCCCCGACGTAAGCATGACGTGCTAAAAGAACGGTTCTAGTCCAGCAAAGAGTTGGTGCCGCTTTGGAACCAGTTCTCCTGGCCGAGAACCGTTTCTTTGGCTGTCGAAACACAAAGAACTGGTTCGCGCGCAGGCACCGGGTCCGAACCGGCTCTCAAAATGCTTTGGTGGAAAAGGGGCTTATGTTGGTAACAACAGAACTTGTAGTTGGCTAACGATGCTTTTGGGAAACACACATCTTAAAAAGAAATTAAAATGTACAGTTTTTGCTAATGGACTCTATAGTAACTCTTGTGGTTAAATGCTGAGAATAGTTATTATTAATTGCTGCATTTCACAGTTTCTGTCTGTCAGTGATCTCCTTACATCCAGGCATCTGTCAAAGCTTTTCTCCGGTTGTTATCAGTTAAGAAGTGCCGGGTCATCCAGCATTTTTCTTAAGCTATAGTAGGATTCATATCCCGGCTGGTTTATTGAAGTGAAGAGAAGAAAAAAGTGCAAATTTGCTACAGGCCATATTTTAGTATTTTTGGTTCTTCTTTGACTTAGACTACATTCACAATGAAAAATGAAAAACGAAAAACGAAGTCTGGTCATTGCACAGGGTTTCATATGTGCTAGACTTTTAAGATAATGGCCTAGTCTACAGGAAAGTTTGTGTCCGGAAGCGTCCTTGAAATATCAAATTCCTGACAGTGGTAGTGAACCGGATTAAAACAAGAAAATTTGTTCGAAAAATGTAAATTGTTGTTGTTGAAATATAAGCAGAACGCATGCACGGAGAGGTCTGGTAACGGTTGTAGTCTTCCACTATTGTGGTTTCTTTGGACAGAAGGATGCTGCAGTGGCAGACAAAGCGCCTCTCTCTGAAGGCAAAATACTTTAGCAGTTCCTCCCACTTTCCATATAATTACCTTGTTTTCCTTTAACACAGATGTTTCTTCAAGGGCTGGTAGTGGTTTCCAGTCAGTCTGCCTTGCCTTTTTTTTTCTTCCCAGCTCTTTAATTACCCAGTCAGGACTTGTTGTTCACCAGCCTTGTACTTTACATTTCAGCTACATTTAGAGTAGACAGAGCTTACTGCAAATGTCTACACACATGCACACAGGAAAGAGCCCACATCAGATAGACTACTTAACAGTTCAAGTTGAGTTGAGATGCAAAATATTCTGGAACAGTTATCCTCTTGTTGCTGCGCAAAACTCTTTCCACTATGATGCTGGTGGTTTGTTATATGTGGTGGCTAAGGGATAGTTCACCCAAAAATCAAAATTGTGTCACCATTTACTTGCCCTCAACTTGTTCCAAACCCATATACATTTCTTTGTTCTGCTGAACACAAAGAAAGATAGTTTAAAGAATGTTTGTTACCAAACAGTTTGTATGGAAAAAAAATACTATGGAAGTCAATGATGCCCCAACAGCAGTTTGGTTACAAACATAAAACTCTCAAGCACCATATGACTTTTGTGGTATTTTCCCAATCTTGAAGTCATACACAATAGCTTTGTGTGAGAAATAATCATAAATGTAAGGATTAATGGAAGATCTTCTTGACATTAGCACTTTCTCTCCATGGTGAGAGTAGCACGAAGGTCTGATTCCTCAAAGGATCGTTTGTTTCAGTCATATCTTTTCAATAAATCACTTGGTCTGGTTTAAAATGTAAATGATTTGTACAAGAATCGCTTCATTTTGCTGGCTCAATGATTTGTTTTGTTTGAATATCAAATTACATTTTAAATGACTTGGTATATAGTGTGTCGTATGGGCTCTTATGCTACTTTTGTGTTCTTGTTGGAGCTTGAAAGCTTCAGTCTTTGTTCATTGTAACTGAATATAAAAGAGTGATCATGATAGTCTTCAGAATTTCCTTTTGAGATCCACCCAACAACGAAAGTCTTGCAGGTTTTGAATGACATAAAGGTTAATAGATAAGGATTGAATATTCATTTTGGGCTGAACTGGCTATATGAATTCAGATTTTACTTTGCAATCTTTACCGAACGTATATATTTCTTCAGAAAAATCTCATCAGAAAGAGATCCTGTAAAAGGCAGCAATGCGAGGTGATTGCATAACAGCAACTAGCAAACCCAAACATGACCTTTTCAATACCTTGTTAGCTACAGTTTGATCATAACTCTAACCTTGAAGCTGTAAATGTCACATGTATTGGATATTTATCCCAGTAACAGATGCGTCGTCAGTGTAATATGATGCCTATGGGGGTGTTTTCCTTTGCAGGACAAAATCTGCATCAGGCAATAGACATTAAAAAATTAAGCAATCTAAATCTGCCTGTTGTTTGTTTGCCATTTCCTGTGTTTGCGAAGAGCTTTGCTGTTGTCTGTCGGTGTCTTTGTTTATTTTACAGGTTAGACGTATCTTATCTTATAAGTTGTTTGTGGAAAATAAATTGTCCAGACCACAACGCCGGCTCTGGAACGTGTCTTTTGAAGACCCAAATAAGGAATTTTAGACGTCTTTTTTGCCGTGACGTTCTTTGGGACGGCAGTAGAAGTGATGTTGGATGTCTGCCGTGAGATTTGATGAAGTAGTGAGATTTTGGAGTGGTCTTTCACAGGTGACAGGTGAATGCTTTCTTTCATCTCTCTGCTGACCACCGTTGGGTGGAGACCAAGCGAAAATGTCACTGAAATGTCAAGCGCTTTAGCCGAATAGATTACAATGTCTTATGACTCAGAACTGGAGATTTCTTCTTTGCTCTGAATACCACACGGTATTAGGCAGTTTTTAATTTGCTGTGTAGTTAGTTCTCCCTTTTTCTTTCATGCAAACACGAAGTCAAAGGGTGTGCGCTAATAGATTCCGATCCATAAAACACTTACAGGAAAGTTTGCTTATTAAATTGGTCCTTAATGTTGCTAGGGCTGTGACGGTGGCAGTTTTTTTTTTTTTTTTTTTTTGCAATGGACCATATATATATATATACACATACCTGCAGTGGTTGGGGATGTTTATACTGTATATCAATAACAAACTTTACAGGAGAGACAAAACAAAATTTTGACCACACTTCAATCACCTGTATTATTAACCTTAAATGACAAACATTGCAACCACAGGCATACTTCATGAATGAGTATTTCAGTAAAAAAATGTATGGCGTATTAACACAATGAACATGTTCTAAAACATATTCATAAAATAAAATAAAAATCAAACATGTCAGAGACGCCTTTTTGTTGCTTTATTCAATACAGTTTGATCTCAGATAGGTATTTTTGGCACCATTGGATGGAGCTCATTGAGACCTTTATTTTGATATAAAGAACTCATATTCGCACAAAATGCCACTTACGCCCCTCTGGCTCAAAGCCCTCGATTTATAAACAAATGATCCGATTAATCGATCGATCAAGTGCTAGATTAATTGATTACGAAACAAAAAAACAATAAATAAAGAGCAAGTCTACAGAACAGGACATGTTAGAAACAATCAAAATAAATAAAAAAAAAAAACCAAGTAAATAAAAACAGTCGTGAGAAACTGGCCCATCAACAACCGTGTAACCTTTAGAAGGCTATTTGCGTTTTTTCCGGCAACTCACAGGTAGAGGTTTCGCCGAATGGGCTGTTTACACCTGGTCACTTCATGCATTTTGTAAGATCGGATAGCTATCCAATAAACGCATTTGAGATGGGTTTGAGTCCGATCGCTCACACCACTTCAGGAGGTTATCTGACTGCGCATTCCAAATGAAACTGGACAAGTGCATCTAGTTGTTGAAATCACGTAAATGTTACTCGTCCCAAAAACGCTAAAACATAAACGTGGTGTGAGCGTGTTATAGGCTATATGTCATGTTATGAACTTGCTCAACTCTCTCATTCGTCACGAATCCAAACGTTTGGCTGTGATGTAACATTTAATTGCTAACCTGTTATTTATTTTGTAAACAAAGCTTAGTGCTTGACTCCTGTCATAATATTTGTGTAAAACATCATTCACATTTTTTTGCAAAAAGTACTGCCGGATCAGTGGTGTGGTTGTCAAGTTTACCGGCACAGCCCTAAATGTGGCCTGTGTTGTTAGCCATGTCTTACATTTAAAAAAAAAACTTAAGTTGTCACTGCCACAAAGCTAGGGTGGTTGCTAGGGCGTTGCTATGGAGTTGCAAAAGTATTCTCGGATGTTCAGTTGAAGAAGTTCATTTTCCAGCAAAGCTGTTTTCATCAATGCTGTATAATTTGTTATTGGTCAAGTAAGTACAAATCTAAGCAATTAGCAAATTAGCTATTTTAAAAAGATAGTGAATAGGCCTATGTATTTTGAAATATAACAAAACAATCATATTAAGATGCAATTTGAGGTGTATATAAATGATGTAAAACTTTATGTAGAGTTGTTTTGTGGTGGAATATATAGACGTCATATTTGTTACTATAAATTATGTAAAAATAACAATGTAAAACTGTTTGTTTTTCTGTGTTGGAAGTTCGGTTCAAATAAAAAATGAGATTGAAATTTTGTTACACAACCAAGTTTAATACTTGTTATGGTTTTGTAGTCACTTTTGTAGTAGGGTTTTTTTTTAGTAATCTCTAACATTAGCAACAGCAGTAATGTGACGCTTGCCTCGGCAAACAACACAAAAAAAAAACGTACACGTTTGTCAATGCTTTCTGGCAAATGGCCAGTGTAAAGAACCTAAGGCGAAACGTTTGTTTTGATTTCAGATGTAGACATTTCACTACTACCAATGTGGCTGACTAAGTTACGAGCACAGTCTCTGCTATCTAGCCGAAGAGCGAGCCGCGGCGCCCCGCGGGAGGGAAAGCACTCATCACTTAATGAGCTGCCTCTGAGTGATCTCATCCGCTCTGCACCACGGCCGGAAACATTCAGCCCCCGACAAACGCTTGGGGGACTCTCTCAAAACGGCCGACCGGAGAATGGGGGCCTTGTTTTAATTACCGTCCGTTTATCTTGCCCACATGTAAAGGCTGGGTTTCTGCCTGGCCAGGCAGCACAATGGTGTGACTTCCTCTTTGTGTTTTGCCTCTCCCAAATACTTCATTAACCTCGGCGGACAGTATAACTCTTTCACCGGAGCATTGTGTCTTTGCTAGAGCGGTTCACTGTCAAAGACACAGTCTGCCCTTGATAGTATCATGCTGAATAGTCTTGGCTGTCATCAAGGTTACATGTTTGTCAAAGTTTGTTGTGCGGCTAACAACAGTTTGTTTAAGATAAGAACTGCATGTGACGGTTGAGTTCAGTGGAATAGCTGCATGCTGGTGTAATTTATGGATTTTTGCAATGGATTAACCCTTCTTGCCCCAAAATTAAAAACATAAAATGTTTTAAATAAATAATGTGTGTGTTATGTACATAAATTATATAATTAGTATAAACAATAAGGCTGGGTTAAATATATCGATTTCTCGATTTATTTTTATGATAACCACCATATGTTTATATTTAAAAAACAGTAGAAACATTGTCCTTGTAACAAATTTATTATAGAATTATTATAAAAACTTGTGTAATTTAAGTGTAGCCTACAAATCAGTTATTTTAACCTTTAATATCATAGTGTTGTAGGGCTGTGAAACGATTAATTGCGATTAATCGCATCCAAAATAAAAGTTTGTGTTTACATAATATATGTGCGTGTAGTGTGTATAAATTATTTTGTTTATATAACTACACACATATGCATGTATGTATTTAAGAAAAATGTGTTATTAATATCAAATATTTATATTTATGTATAATATTAATTTTGTATAAATGTATCAAGTATATACATGCAAATATTTCTTAAATATATACATGCATGTGTGTGTTTATATATACAAAATAATTATACACGCTACACAAACATATATTATCTATACACAAACTTTTACTCTGGATGTGATTAATCGCGATTAATCGTTTCAAAGCCCTATAGTGATGTACCAACTGGTGTTCCCTGTATAGTACAGTTTCCGGGTTGGCCCTAATTAATCTAATCAGAATGGAATCACAAACTTGTGAATTAAATCGTTTTACAATCAATTACAATTACCCAGCAGTAATACACATTGTGAGAATGTTTTCATGGTAATGAAATACTCCCAAACCTATCATTTTAAATTACAAAAATTCTCATTACTATAATGCGAAAAGGAAAAGTAATAAAATACCAACATGACATCATGACTTTTGCGTAAACATACACGCCACTTTCGAGTCAAGTGGCGTGTTATCTCTACGCATTTTGAGCTATCCGCGTGTATGTCTACGCAAATAATGTTCGCGTCATTCCGCGTGTCCGTACACGCCATCAAATGTCCAGTCATAAATGCCATTAACCCCAGTGACGGTTAAGTTTAGGGATGGGGTTTGAGGTAAGTCATATCTTTTTCTTTACCTGGGATGGTAAGGGAACAGTCATAAATGCCATTAACCCCAGTGATGGTTAAGTTTAGGGACAGGGTTGAGGTAAGTCATATATTTATATAACGTTAAGTCAACGGCGTTCATAAACACGCTGAAAGCGATTATGCGTCTTGATAGCACGCCAAAAATGGAAATACAAATTGGCGTGTCATACACACGCTACTTCATGAGATCAGTCTGAAAATATGATTGTACACCATTATAGTACTTGTAAATGCCATTAAATTTAGTTGATGGATATTTTCCAATAATGTTCAATATTATGTAAAGAACTTTTTTTATCATGCGAATTTTGGGGAGAATCATGTCTAACATGATGTTAAAGGGATTGTTGTTCACCCAAAAATGAAAATTCTGTCATCATCACAAGAGCAACCTGAGGGTGAGTGAATGATGACAAAATGTTCAGTTTTTGGGTGCCTATCCCTTTAAGATGCAAACATAACTTGCATAGAATGGCGTTTTTTATTTAGTTATTTTAAATGTTTTTGATCAATTGTTTTTTCTTTGGATTTTGGGGTGAAATTTGACGTAGACCCACAAGTGTAGCCATATAACTTGAGTCCCTTGTGTCATTTAAGTGCACACTTCATATAGGCCAACTCTCTCAGTCGGATTCTTGCAGCGTCTGCTCAGGCATGCCGAAACATCCGTTATCAGACTGTCTGTGTGTGGCGTCGGTGGAGCAAACGGGAAGAGAGGAATCTGTCCCTTTAAGTGGGCATATAATTAGGCAGGAATTCCAGCTGGCTTAGTCACCGCTGTATGGGGAGGATAAAGGGGAAAACCATCGCTCTCAGCCATTGCAGGGACCACTGGCCTCGCTCTATCATTCTGCAAGAATGTGTGTGAAAATCGTGGGGGCAGGGGTGGGGTTGCTGTGGTGATAGCAGGGGTTGCTTTGCAAGGGCAGTCTGGGGTTGTGTGATTTTGGCACCGCTTGTTTAACCAGTTGGATTCCAGGCTTTTGCCCAAACACGTTAGGAATGATCTAACCTTTGGGCATAGGTGATGGCTTCAAGGAAGGCTTATCTTTTCCTTTCGTCTGTCGACGCTAGCCCTTTTGTTTAGGAAAGCGTCTGGAAATGCTTAATAAAAGCCCATTGGACAACTTTTGCTCTTTTGAAAGTGCTTTTAAAGACAACATGAATCACACTTGCCGAAATGGTGTTACCTCATCCCACACCGTTTCAGACATGAATGATGAATCATGCTGCTTATTGAAGAGATCCATGTCTAGAGACCAAAATACATCGACTTGGATGTGGACTTTTTGTCTTCGGCCAGTAAGAACGAAGCAACCAAACAGCAAGTTCTGGGCTGGCATCTGAATTAAATGTGGTTACATATAACAAATATGTAAATGTGTAAATATGATTTGTACGAATTTTTTTCAAAATGTTTTTGAAAGATGTGTTATTCTCACAAATGCTGCATTTATTTGATCAAAACAGTAATATTGTGAAATATTATTACTAGGGGTGTCAAATGAGTAATCGCTATTAATCGCATCCAAAATAAAAGTTTGTGTGGGGGCACTGTGTATAATTATATTATTATATATTATAATTATTTATAATAAAATTTATAATTATAATTAAACACACATGCATGTATATTTAAGAAAAAAATATTTATATATAAAATATTTATATATAATATAAATTATATATGATCTATATACAGAATATACATGAAAATATTTCTTAAATATATACAAGCATGTGTGTGTATTTATATATATATATATATATATATATAATAATTTTACACAGTGCACCCACATATATTATGTAAACACAAACTTTTTATTTTGGATGCGATTAATCGTTTTGACAGCCCTAATATATATATATATATATATACTTAAATACACACACATGCATGTATATTTAAGAAAAAATACAATTTATATATAAAATATTTCTATTTACATCATCATATAAATTATATATATAAATCTATACACAGTATATACATGAAAGTAGCCTATTTCTTAAATATATACAAGCATATGTGTGTATTTATATATATATATATATATATATATATATATATATATATATATATATATATATATATATTTGTGTGTGTATATGTGTGTGTGTATGTGTATATATATATATATATATATATATATATATATATATATATATATATATATATATATAATTATACACAGTGCACCCACATATGATATGTAAACACAAACTTTTATTTTGGATGCGATTAATCGTGATTTTTTGGATGCGATTAATCGTTTGACATCCCTAATTATTACAATTTATTCATTATATTTTTTCAGCTTCATCTTCAGTGTCACATGATCCTTCAGAAATCATGCTAATATGCTGATTTTCTGCTCATGAAACGTTGTTGAAAACAGTTGTACTGCTTAATAAACCATTTCACATACATTTTTATCATGATTCTTTGTTAAATGGAAAGAACAGCATTTATTTGAAATAGAGTAATAGAATGGAATAGAACATTCTGACATCAGAAAAATCTTTTCGGAACACAACTTGATTAGAAAAAAAAAATCATTTTCCTGTTGAGTTTGTGCTTAGAGGCAGCAAAAAAATACCTCGTGTGTTGTCTTTAAGTTTAAGTTTAGTGTTAAACAGCGTATTGCTTATGAATAGATGCAACCTTATGACATTTCTAGTAGCATTTGAATTGGTCTGAATTGAATGACCCTCTTTGTTAATACAAGTTCTGTTGATTAGCACATCCTCCCAGCTATCTCTGCAGTTTGTTTTCAGACCCTTTTTTTTCCGGGTTGATGGTAGCACCAACCCAGTGAGACTCCTCCACCACATGAACGAGTGCAGGAAGTGGAGTAAACGGAGATAATTTGGATCCGTCTGTCTGTTTCTTCCTCTTGTGCGACTGAAGCATATGAAGGGGAAATTGGTTCTCGCGTGCCATGCGTGGAGAGAGTTTCCTGCAGATTTACAGGGGAGCTGTGATTCATCCCACACACTCAGTGTCTCATTCACAGAAACGCTAGCGTGATGTCGCTTCCTGTTTCATACGCTGCCACGGTTTGTAGATTACCCGCAGTCAGAGTGTGATGCCAACAACGATGCCATTTTTTTTTGTCACTGTCACATTTTGTCCTTCTTACTGAATGAGACTAAAGATTTGTTTTTTAGATTTTCTCAAAAATGGCCTTGAAAGTCACTGGATTATTAGTTGAATCCTCCTTTCCTCAGGTGATTTTTTGACAGAATGATGTTGCAGCTGATTTTGGCGCATGTCAAAATATTTGTGTTGTCAACTTGGTTCAACGTTGGGCTTATTCTTGTCTTTAAGGGCTTCATCTTCGCTTGTGACGCTGATGTGTTTCCCTTCCCATCCTGGAGCAGACAGTTAGACTTAATCCAGGGCCTCATTACGGTTGTCAGCGTTGTCCCTAATGGCCACAGGTATCTGGGAGCGCCCCGTCGAGCTGTCTTCCTGTCTGTCTCTCTTCTGGAACACCCGGCATTACTTGTCCGTTAGCTATAACGAATGATTTACAGCGTGTCACTCATTAAATTTCGCAAGATATTTCTGTGGCGTAATTGTTTGTAAGCCACTGGAAGACACCAAATCTGATTCTGAAAAGCTTCCTTTTGACCGTCTCTAATGGAGATTCATTTGACCGTTGTGAAATAAAGCAATAATGATTTGAGAAACAGTCATTTTTTCACAGCTTTGGGGTTTTCTTAATCATTACATGTAGTTGGAGTGTTTTTAAAAGACACCAGTAGGGATGGGAATCATACGAATTTGGGTTCCTAATTTAATGACTTGCAATCTGATTTATTCATAATTGTTTTTAATTCACTAAAGGCCCCATATAATCAGCAAAGTTATTTTTTCGTACTTTTCTTAGGGGTCAAAAGAACTCATGAAACAAACACAAATTGCATTTTGTTTTTGCCTGATTTTCTTCGAAATGACATCGGTTTGTTCTTTGTATAGTGTATATGTACTTTATGTGTATATACACCTTAAGAATCGGCTCATAAGGCTCATGCTTTTTTAGGTTTTCAATATATTTATTTAGTTTATTCACTAACATAGATTCTCATAAGGAGTCATTTGTCGGGAATCAACTGCTGCATGTATTTAACTCACTAAAAAGTACTGGCTCATAAGAGTCAATTTTTGGGTATTTGGACAATGCAATTTACACTGGCTTTATTATTTTCTAACAAAGCTTCTCTTAAGGAGTCAAGCCACACTGGTCGTGTATTGATTAAGGAACCAGCTCATAATTTTAACTATGGCAGTCATGCACTTTATATTTAGTTATTTTTGTGTCTTTTTGCCCTAACAAACCTACTCCGAATCATTTGTTTGGCAAATGAACTACTTTGGTCGTGCTGTTGGCAATGTTTTTGATTCACTAAAGAACCAGCCCATTAATCATTTGTTATGAATTTGTACAATACCTACTGAGCTGTTTTCATTTGTTTTATTTATTAAGCTTCTTTTAAGGAGTTGTTTGATTGGGAATTGGATTGCACTGGTCTGTTTTTGATGTGCTAAAAAAGAAGCGTCACATAAAACAAATCAATTCGAATGTTGTTCTGTACTATATCGTTTTGGGATTTGAAACACTTACCCCAAGTATGAGCAATACCAATAGTGATAAACCACTAATAAACTATTCGTCCACCAAGATAACTATAGGTGATGTTGTAGCATTAACGTTTTTCAACATTTACATATATTATGAGACTCATCCGGACTTGCATTTTAAGTGACAAATGTCATTGCTATTCCTTCATTGTTTCCTTACTGCTTGACCAGAATCTCTGTTATGTATACAGAAGCGCAACCTGGCAATTAAAGGAGTAGTTCACTTTAAAAAAAAACCTTTTGCTGATAATTTACTCACCCCCATGTCATCCAAGATGTCCATGTCATTCTTTCTTCAGTCGAAAAGAAATTAAGGTTTTTGATGAAAACATTCCAGGATTTTTCTCCATATAATGGACTTCAATGGGAACCAAACGGTTCAAAGTCCAAATGAGAGTTTCAGTGCAGCCTCAAAGGGCTTTAAACGATTCCAGACGATGAATAAGGGTCTTATCAAGCGAAACAATGGCTCATTTAAAAAAACAAAACAAAACAAAGTTTAAGTTTTATAAGCTCAAATGCTCGCCTTGCTATGTTCTGTGATGCATGTTCGTGACTCCTGCTCGAACTCGTTTATCAAATTGAACAAATCTTTTTTCGTGTCATTTGGTTCATTCAACGAACGAAATGAACGAGTTGACTCGGCAAAAGTTTTGTTCATTTTGATGAACGAGTTCGAGCAGGAGAGTCACGAACGCGCATCACAGAACAGAGCAAGGCGAGCATTTGAGCTTAAAAAACTTAAACTTTATTTTCTTTTTTAAATGAGCGAAGATTTCACTTGATAAGACCCTTATTCATCGTCTGAAATCGTTTAAAGCCCTTTTAACAGTTTGCAGTTTGCACTGAAACTGGCTTTTGGGCCTTGAACCGTTTGGTTCCCATTGAAGTCCATTACATGGAGAAAAATCCTGGAATGTTTTCATCAAAACTTTAATTTCTTTTCAACTTAAAAAAGAAAGACATGGATATCTTGGATGACATGGGGGTGAGTAAATTATCAGAAAAAGTTTTTTTTTTTTTTTTAAAGTGAACTACTCCTTTAAGGCATTATGTTATTAAGAAACCTACTCTGGAAATAGGTGAGAGGTTGTAGGGGCTGTTCTCAGCCAGGTAAGTGGCCTAGTGTCTGAGCCGAGATAGGCCACAGGTGAAAGTGAACACTCGTGACACTAAGACGGATGAGTGTGCAGATATGGCTGCTGTCTTGCTCCAGTAATGTCAGAGATTAAATGAGGATAAGTATGAAGTGTTTTACGGTTTCATCATCAGATAATATTGGCCTAGTACGAGTTATATATATATATATATATATATATATATGTATATATATATATATATGTATAGCCCAGTGGAACACACGGTGTGCCTTAATACATATTAAAAACTGTTCCTTACGTAATGAAATGGTCTGGCAAGGGCAAAAAGCACAGATTACTTGTGAAGCTCTGCACTTTGCATGGGAGCAGCTTGTGGTCCGGTCAACCACTGTATCATGCGTGTGGATATACGGTGCCAGTTTGTAGCCCAAATAGGGTCATTCCCCGTCGACTCAACACAAGGTCCCCGGCTCAAATTTGTGATTTTGTTCATATTTTTTCTGGATTAAGACAAACATAAAAAGTGATAAAAGCCAAAATATTAAATGTCACAGACGTATATTTACTGAGTAATCCACTAATTTGTAGACGGGGGTCAAAATTTAAAAAAAAAAAAAAAAAACATTCACCTGAGATGATGACTTGATAATGACTTTAGAAAGATGGCAGCATCATTATTTAGTTTTTACTCCGAGATTGGTAGGTTTGTTAGTAAATTTTGTTGATTGTGACATTTAATATTTTGGTTTTCATCGCCATTTATGTTTGTCTTTGGACAGAAAAAAATGTTTCGGGGAAGTTTCTGAGATTTGGTTCAATTGGCACTGGGATTTTTTTTTTACAGAGGCCTAAAGATACCCCAAACACGGGTTCGTTTGGAGGCCACTTAGGGCTTGGTCATATCGAGATGTGAAATGCATGTTAGGTTGAGCTTCTGTTTATTATGTTCGCCGATCAATGTTTATATGTAAATAAAAGCCTAAATTCAGTCTGTTCAGCATACAAAGCGATTGTGTATGTTTAGAAAATTGACTAAACCGCTAAATTACTATTTTGTGAAGTGTCAAATTGGTAGCTTTCAATAGAGGGACAGAAATCCCTTAGATTTCATCAAAAGGATGTTAAAGGGATACTCCACTTTTTTTGGAGATAGGATCATTTTACAACTCCCCCAGAGTTAAACAGTTGAGTTTTATTGTTTTCGAATCCATTCAGCCGATTTTCTGATATTTAGAAGAATATCAGTAACCAGACAGTTTCTGGTCTCATTGACTTCCATTGTAGGAAAAAAATATTCTATGGAAGTCAATGAGACCAGAAACTGTCTGGTTACTGATATTCTTCTAAATATCAGAAAATCGGCTGAATGGATTTGAAAACGGTAAAACTCAACTGTTTAACTCTGGGGGAGTGGTAAAATGAGCCTTTTTTCCCCAAAAAAGTGGAGTATCCCTTTAATTTTGTTCCGAAGATGAACGGAAGTCTCAGGGGTTTGGACATGAGGGTGAGTACACGATGACCGAATTTTCCTTTTTGGCTGTACTGTGCCTTTAAATCACAAAACAAATAATCCTGAATAAATTAAATGGAAAACACACAATTTAGGGTAAATTTAAATGGATTTCATGGGACCCTAAATTAAGGTAAGCTACTCTGTGGAGTTTACATTCCATTCGGTCTAACAAATATGTGGAAAGCATTTCCTTACCCAGTAATGGTAAGTGAATATTGTGGTAAATGTCAATATTGTATGATATGGAAAAAAATATCGTGTTGACCGCGTCGCCCATCCCTAATCCTTCGACACTCAAAAGTAAGTGGAAATGTGTAAGAGCGTTTCTTTTGTGCCCGTGGAGATCCCCCGCTCAGTGTTGGTGTATATCCAGCTTAGAGTGTGTTTACACGTGTCTGTTTAATAGCTCACCACCTCTCCGCTCACCCCTGCTAATGTGCTCACTCGACTGAGCCGTGGACACAGTTGATGGAAAGTTACCGAGTTGTGCGTTATAGTTGCACTTTCATCTCTTCAACCCGTTTGAAATTCCGGTCTTTTAACCTCTTGCCCTCAGGGCATCAGTTAAACCAATGAAGACAAGAAGGTAATGTATTATGCCCTTCTTGAAGTCAACATGAAATCAACATTGAGTGCTATTCCTGCTGTTGATCGACTGATGTCGATTCATCAGTACGTCCTGTATCTGTAAATTACTTTTATAATGCTACAAAAGATTTCCATTTCAAATAAATGCTGTTCTTTTGAACTTTCTATTCATCAAAGTATCCTTAAAAAAATATGTATTTTTGTTTCCACAAAAATATGAAGCAGCACAACTGTTTTCAATATGGATAAATAATAGGAAATGTTTTTTGAGCACCAAATCATCACATTAGACTGAAGGGTCATGTGACACTGAAGACTGGAGTAATGATTCTGAGAATTCAGCTTTGCCATCACAGGAATAAATTACATTATAAATTGTAATGTTTCACTTTTTTTTTCTTTTTTACTGAATTTTCATGAAATAATTGCAGCCTTGGTGAGCATAAAATAAATAATTTTCAAAAACATCAAAAAATATTGTACAGTCCTGTACATTTTGGACTAGACGAGTAGAGGGAATGCATTGACATCACTTTCCCGCCTGAACAACCCCCCTCAGCCTGACTTAGTGGCAAGAGATCTGCTGCGTGACTGGATTTAATAGGGGAAAATGCGAATAAAACGAACAATTTTATCAATTTAAACTAAATGTTAGACTCAATATAGTGTACCTTACAACTTACTAAAGATCCAGCGATCCATGGATATTGACATGCAGCCAGGAATCGTGTTGCCTGACATTTATGTTTGCCTGATTTCGACACCGGGGAAATAAAAGCAATATAAACCTAAACATAAAGCAAATTTGCCTTTATATAAATACAATGAATATAGGTAGGTCTAAATCCGGGTGATCACTTACATCAGTGTTATATATAGCCTATATATATCATCATATTGTCCAGACCTAAAACTTTATAGTTTTTTTTTTTTTGGTCAGTATTTATTAAAAAACATCCAATAATGCAGAATATGCAATGATACATATTTAATTGATGAGTTGTTAATATATAACACAAATATATTGGTATGGGTTTAAACCTAAATTCAGCATATTGACACAAAATGATAAGTGCAAATCCAGCTTTCGCGGACTTGAGTCCAGTTGTTTCTTTGAATTGCAGCGATCCATTTGCTCTTTCTATAGCAGTCTGTAAAAATATACCTCTGATTTTTTTTGTCAAATCTAGTTGTACAGTCTCAATCACAAAGCTCTTTCCCACTTTATACGTGTTGTGTTTGTTTCACGCTGAAAACAAATACAGCCGCTCAGTCTTTTTGCCACTCACTGTGAGTAATTACTGGCGGTGACGTCACGCGCATACCCTCTATAGAGTGCTTGAATTTATTTTCATCTCTACGGGATGTCGTCATGGCACTATGGTCATACTACGGGGACAAATTACCTTCCCTCAAGAGCACAATCAAGTCTTGCTTCTTGCAGGGGTCGAACCTGGAACGTTGTGTTCAGACTGTTATCTTTAGCATTTACTAGTATATAGGCCACGGTCTGCACTGTACATTGTTGTTCAGTGTCGAATGGAACAAACACGGGCCACGTGCAGCTGTAGCCGAGTATGTACGGCCCATATGACCCTCTGTGCTCTCTCTTCCTCTACCTTCTTCCTCTCCAGCTCTCACAGCTGTTTCTGAGCAGGTGATGCAGGTGCTAAAGTTCCCAGACCGCTCTCTGGAATGGAGAATTGCTGTTCGCCCTGACATGGGAAGATATCACGGAGGCTCGGCATAGCACCGCATACTGCGCGCAGCAATAAATCAGGACTTGCCATTGTTCCTGCTGTCCATTGTCTTGACCTTGCGAGAGGCCAGATTTGTTTGCGTAAGGCGTTTTGCATTTACATTTGCTTATTGAACACCGCAACCAACGTCTGATTATTCATGTCCGGCCAAACAATCTAATGTCTGTTGTTTATTGCTTGGCACCTGGTGTTCTTTTATAGTCATTTGAGATGGCCTCTAGGTGCTTGCGTTGGTACGTTAGTGAATATATAAAGAGAACTGGTGAAAACGGGGACATTGTGGCCTCTTTTTTTACACTTAGTCAACATGAAATTTAAAATGGACTGTGTTTGCTTTCTTATTACATCTTCCTTTTCTCGTTGCATTGATTTAATCAAAATGTAATAACTTTTTTTTTGCCTCTGAACTGACTTTCATTTCAGTAGACATCACCAAAGCTCTTATTTTCCAGCCCATTACCTTTTTTCCTTGGTTAATATCCTGTTAATATCGCTTGGGAAAAACATCATACTATGTAGGTCAAATGTTTGCGAATGCATTTCATGTTGACTTTAAAGTGTCTCTCAAGTGGTAGATTGTAAGTGTGAGGGTTAAATCTGTTCGGGGAGCTGGAAGTCTCCTCTTTCAGATGGTGAAGAGGTGGTATGCGAAACAGCCGGGACGGCATGATTAGCACTTGGCCGTTGAGTGACGAAACCGAACACAAAGTTTTACTGGACTGCTCGCCGCAAAAGTAAACAAACCGGGGAACTTTAGGGGTGTGTTGTAACGCTGTGCCCACACCAGACAGATGACCGGTGAAATTCGCATGTAGATGTCCTCTTCCAGTAAACACATTTGAGTTTACAGCTGAGTCTGGGAAGGGAAAAAAGTATTGCTGTGAGTAATGCAAGCATCACTGAGTAGAGAGATGGAGGATCAGAGGAGGGTTCGTCTTGTTCCTTTCGCTGTCATGAATTTGCATGAAAATAAAGCTCATGCTGCTATTAAATATGGTAAAATTCTTTCCAATAGCTGAAGCTCTTGGGAAAGCGGAGAAACTGATTCTGCTGTTTTGTGAACACATTCCTGGGGAATCGCCAGAGATTCTGGTGTGGTATCAGTGGGTTTTAAGTAATTTCACAACAGAATTTCTGAAACTTTATTACGCCTCAGACCCTTGAATTTGTCTCCGTTTAAAGATTGCTTGTTTTATGAGCAGTGTCGTAGACATTAAAGGGTTGGTTCACTCAAAAATGAAAATTCTGTCAGTATTTACTCACCCTCATGTTGTTCCAACCCCGTAAGACCTTCGTTCATCTTCAGAACACGAATTAAGATATTTTTGATGAAATCTGAGAGCTGGATCACTCTTCCATACTAGTCCATAGGCTTCTTGAGGGATTGAAACTTGCCGGCCTCGAAAAGTTATTAAAGACATTGTTAAAATAGTCCAAGTGACTACAGTGGCTCAATCTTAAGTTTATCAAGTGACAAGAACATTTTTTGGCGCAAAAAAAATATGATGA
Organism: Cyprinella venusta; assembly: GCA_038021265.1. Lineage (NCBI taxonomy): Eukaryota > Metazoa > Chordata > Actinopteri > Cypriniformes > Leuciscidae > Cyprinella > Cyprinella venusta. Next base: position 46,811,260 of record CM075864.1, on the reverse strand, counting down.
TAGCGTAGAGCTACGTCACATGTAGGCACACTATTGGCCTACGCTGGTCATATGTGTGATGCGTGTGACGTACAACAAATCATATGCTGTTAAACTAGTAGCCTAACCTGAAATAGTTGAAATAAAGTCATTATTTTTGTTTGTTTGTGTGCACAAAAAGTATTCTCGTCGTTTGATAAAGTGAAGATTGAGCCACTGTAGTCACTTGGAATATTTTAACGATGTCTTTAATAACTTTTTGATGCTGGCAAGTTTCAATCCCTCAAGAAGCCTATGGACTAGTATGGAGGAGCGATCCAGCTCTCAGATTTCATCAAATATATCCTAATTCGTGTTCTGAAGATGAACAAAGGTCTTACAGGGTTGGAACAACATGAGGGCGAGTAAATACTGACAGAATTTTTATGTTTGGGTGAACTATACGACAATTCACCACGACGTCACAACAGTAACAGACGTTCTTCCGGGTGGCAAAAGCTGAAGCGTCCCTATGGCAACACTATTAAATTGCTTGGAGGGAGACACACTGTCGGCAGTAGCCTAATCTACATTTCAACAGTTGATTCAAAAACAGACGTGGTGGAAATTCAGACATAGTTAACATGATCATTAGAGCTTAGATTTTTTGATCTAGAGACGTGCACTCTCAACGCACTAGACCGCGGCGCGGGACTAGATCTGATGGCCGAGTGCGAGCGGTAATGCATTCACTCTGTGTGTGCGGATTGCAGGAGAATAAAACGATTCGCAGGACTCCCGCAAACTAGAAATATCTATGGATAAAACAAATAAAAACTAATACATTTGTATTCATCTGTTGCAGAAAAGCAACAAGAACAACTAAAACAAAATAGAAATGGTTTACATGGCAGAGTTTCTTTTTATAGCAGGACTGCAGCGATGAGCGATAGCCAATCACAGACCTATGTGTTGATTTATTGAACGCAATGGCCAATCAGAAGCATTTACGATGAAGAAGCATTTACTCCTCACCGCTCAAAAGTAAGTAACATAGAAAGTAATAGAAATTAACTAAGTTATTTGAGAACGTCAGTTATATAACGACCCACGTATTAAAAATGGTTGGGTTTAAATCGGGCTCAGGCTCATAATTAGAAGACACATGCACTTTTGACGACGTCCACTCGCTTTAACCTCGTCACCCACAGGTTCCGCTGGATAGATTTACTTTTTTTCTGAAGGAAATCGATAAAAACCTACACCTTTTGCTGTATATCTGGTGGCACAACCCCAAACACAACATATTTTCGCCATCATTTCAACTTTGATCAAAAAAAATGATTTTAATTATGTAAATGTTCAGTTGCCAGCTGGATCTCTTCAGTTAGTCAATAGAAGCCGCTCGCGTTCTGTCACCCGGAAGTATCGCGGTGCCTATTGTTTACAAACATTCTGAAATGCCCTATACCTTTAAGCAGCGTTCACACCTGGAATGCGTGTCGTAGACATTCATTTCTTCAATCTGAATTTTTATTTCAATTGAGGTGGCGAACAAGATGCCGAATTGCAAATTAAAACGCAATTTAACTTACCTTGAATTTTGAAGGGTTTCTAGGTTTTATAGGCAATTTATGGACAATTAGACGAGACGGAGAGACTGAATGTTGGCTAGGTGGATGAACGAACAGATGGATGGATGGATACACTGACTACCAATGGGAATCGAGTGGGAATTCTTACTAGCAACCATTTAGATTGTGTCAGCGCCACTTTAGTACTTTTTCTATGCGACCGTCTGATTTGTAGTTGCAGTATAATGGCCTCTTTGCTTTTCATTTCCCTTTAATCAAAGCAATTACAGTAATTTCCAGTTCGCTACTGCTTTTATCACACCTAGCACATTCAAAACGATCCACTATTTATGTAATACGCGACAGACGTAGGCCTTTGGTAAAATACATTTTTTTTTTTGTGAAAATGAAGAATTCTCTTTGACTCTTCTCATTACACTGTCAGACTTCATCTAAAGGTCAATCTGTTTAGTTTCTTGTGAAAATTGCTGTGGATTCTCAAAGCTTTTGCTTTATATTGAATATACTCATTGTATGACCCACACACCTACTCCTTGATTACCTATATCCACTTTTCCTGCTTTCATATCCGTCTTTCTTTGCTCTCACAGGTTTGAGTGAAATGGTTTAGGGAGTGCTGGTGCCCTCACATCTATCATTTACAGTGAATGTAAGAGGTCAGAGTGGTCTCAGGACTTCAGGAATGCAGCATGTATATTCATGTCTTTTTTGTTTCCCCATATCCTCCCTTTTGAGATGACATGCATCATTGCATCTTAAATCAAAAAATAAAATGACAGTATGATAAATAATATATGGGACTTGTTTTTATGAGAACAATGTGATCGAGTTTGACGTTGCTAAGCGATGGTGGCATGGTTCAAATAAGCATAAAAATAAAATTATTGAAGAATGTAATGTATTATTTTACTTTACCATTTATTTTAATATCGCATTTATTTACACAAACTTTAACATTGGTGTATTTATACACTTTTTAAATTAATATATTAATATTAGTCACTGTAGGGAGTTTCAAATGGAGAATATGCTGTACGTACTGACTCATTAAAAAAATAATTGCACTAAAGAACAGCCATGACTTTGCCATGACAATCTTAGAGGTTTTGGATATTCCCATAAATCATATCTCAAGACAGATTATTGAACAACAGCCAAAAATCTGTGTAAACTACATTTGTGGTGTAATTAGTTTGTTTTATGACAGTACAAATGTCTCGGTTTTGTGTGCGTTCTGAACGCAGTGTTCCTCCACTGGGACCTCGCTTGAGGAATTTGCTTGTGTTTGAGTAACCGGATCCATCAAGTGAACAACAGATAATGTTGTTTATCCAGTGAACCCATGCTTTATGTCCTTAAATAAAACATTTTAAAAAAGTTATCAGTAAGTTTGTGATTTTATTTTTAATTTTTTATAGCCATATATTGTGGCTCAGTTTTAACTGGCAAGAGTTTGCACTTGATGTCCTTGCAACATGCCTACAAACTAGTCAGTTTTCGACAAAATTAACCATTTTGGATCAAAATATGTGATTTGTGAGTACGTAGATGTTTCTCAAGCTATGAGATATATTCATATATACACAGTAGAAAGCTTGAAATGTTTAAACGAACCAATTAAAATACTCTGCTTATGTAATCCGGTGTATTTCTCTCTTTCCTGCGGAGATGGCGAGTCAGCATCATCAACTTCCATCTCTTCAGCCGGCACTGACAGAAAACACTAGTTTATTAATAAATAATTAAAATGTCACCTTGCTATTTTTTCCTGACGCATTCATAATCATTGCTATTGCAAGTTTTATGCAGAATAGGCTATATATTACATCTATTACATTTATGCATTGTCTAGCATTCTCCTCAGTATATTTAAGTAATTGGATTAATATAAATGTGCGAGTAGTCGTTTAATGGCTTAAATGAACGACTACTAGTCGGCTAAAAAAATCTTTAGTTGGGGACAGCCCTGTTGGTTACTTTTTTTAACATTATTTTTCATATATGAGCCTGTTAGACTTGCACTATAATCCCAGAAACTCATGTTTTCCCCTCAGTGGATGCTATATGTAACTCCCACAGGAAGTACCCGACCGCTGTACCCTGCTCTGGGCTGCTTTCCCGTTAGAATAATGCCCATAAAAAAGCGGCATGTTCTCTCCGCTTTTTTAAGAGCCTCGTATTTCTTTCCTGTCCAGCCATCTTGCACATTTTGACCACTTTTGTTGTGCTACTCAACTGAAGAGCATACTCTTGTTGGATCCAACGATGTATGTTTGTTCCAACATTGTGCCTTCCTCTCATTTTGAAGGTAGTTACGATGAACCCTTCTTGCCTCATATCCTGCACTGATGGTTTCTTCCTGTTCTCCTCCTGGATAATACCTTGCACAGCCCTTTAAGTGGGATTTATGGCTCTTGCCCATTCTGTAATTACCTTCATGAAGCTCTCATACTCTTTATTAAAACCCCTGTCTCAGGCTCGGGAAGCCTCAGGGAAACACTTAGGTTTAAGTGAAGATCCCTTTGAAGTACTTCAGGAGAACTGGGCTTATGTTGTGCTTCCTACTTACACCTGTGACTTATTGCTAACATCTGGGTTCGAACTGTGAGTCCTCAGGCTTTGATACTTTCAACACAGATTTTTATTTGTGCTTGACTAAAATAGATTTTTCAATAGGCCAGTGCTGATATCTAGAGAGCAGAGAGGCCCTCATATACAGTATATGACATATATTAGTATGTGATAAAACATAAAATTGCTTTAATTTAATAAAGGCCTTTTTTTTCAATATTTTTTTTTTAAAAAACATGTTGCTTTGGGTTGCGTCTTCGGACTGACAAACTGCCATTTTGACACTGCAAGCGTCAAGTTTTCTAACTTTAAATCCACTTTTTTCCCCTTTATATTGCATTTATCCTGCTTATTGTAGTTTATATCGGTAGTCCGATATGCACATATATCACACTCTAAAAAATGCTGAGTTGTTTTAACCCAACTTTGGGTCAAATATGGACTAACCCAGCTGTTGGGTTAAATTTTTACATTACATTTTTAACCCAACATTTCGGGTTTGTCCATATTTGACCCAAAATTGGGTTCAAACAACCCAGCATTTTTTAGAGTGCAGAGAGAGACTATATCTTACTGTATTATTAGAATATGTGTATATATATATATATTTTTTTTTTTTTGAAAATATTGCTAGTATTTAGCATTTAAGTATTTATTTTAATATAAGCAAAGAATATTTGTCTATATTGTGTGGTGCTTATTCATTTGCATTCTATTAAATTTTTGTTTTGGTTTTAATCTTGTTTTAATATCAGTAATTTAGCAGCTTTTAGACAAAGAAAATAAAAGATAATACCAGCTAATCAGATTCTTTTGCAATGGGTTTGCTGGTGTAATGGTTGATGCAACCACTAAAGCAGAATGTACAAGTAGCTTCCAAAATGATCCCTCATTAAAGGGATACTCCACTTTTTTTTTTTTTTTTTTTTTTGGAAATAGGCTCATTTTACAACTCGGTTGAGTTTTACCGTTTTCGAATCCATTCAGCCGATTTTCTGATATTTAGAAGAATATCAGTAACCAGACAGTTTCTGGTCTCATTGACTACCAAAGAGACCAGAAACTGTCTTGTTACTGATATTCTTCTAAATATCAGAAAATTGGCTGAATGGATTCGAAAACGGTAAAACTCAACAGTTTAACTCTGGCTGTAAAAAGAGTTGTAAAATGAGCCTATTTCCAAAAAAAGTGGAGTATCCCTTTAAGTTCCATTGGCGAGTAAATAAAACAAACTTTTTTTGCAACATAATACATGGTTTAAATTGCAGTGTCAGAATGTCTGACCCTCACCAATTTCTTTATTTTATAGTTAAAAAAAAGGACAGACAGTCGGATGATTCTGACGTGTCTTGGCATGGCCTTTTTGTCCTTATAAAGATCGCAAAATCACATTCCTAACGCCTTACGACGATCCTCTCCCTCTCCGTTCGTTGGATGCTCCTAAGGCTTTTCTTTAACGGGGTGTCTGCATTCACTCAGTGGCCTCATACAGGTATGAACTGTTTGTAGTCGGCCTGTGGAATTTGCTAGGAGTGTGTAGCCATGGCTTTGCCAGATAGTGGGTGGAGAGAAGAGGTTATTTGGGTGCTTTGCTGTCTCCCTTCCATTCCTCTACCCATAAGCCCCTCACCTTTCTGCTGTGACAAACACTGTGGCCTAGTTTCTCAGCACACAGGCCGACCTGTGCAGCTCCAGCATGGAGTTCCCACAAAGACCCTGGAACTCGACTCGTTTTCCGGCCTTTTGAAAAAGCTTTTTGTGTTGGTCCTGTTCTGCCGGTCTTCTCGGTAGCCTTGCTTTCGCCATCAACACACACACACACACGCACAAGCTCTATGTTGCCCGATGTCTGTGCCCCCTCACCATAATTAGCAGCTAAAATATTTATACTGCTGCATGAAAGCTCCCATGTGTGTGAATTTGTGAGTATGCTCTGTGCACATAGCGAAACCCTCATAACACCTCGAGCAGGCTCAAACACAACTAAAAGAACGTAACTAAAAGTAACAACGACATTTTTGTAAACTCTGTTCTTAAGTATTGGACTTGCAGAATTGAATGATGTTGGTCCACTGGTACGGGAATCATGAGGTTCATTTGAGCTTTCTTGATGATGGTACTAACAATGGATTGAAAATGGCAAATACGCAGTAATGTCTTACCATGTGTGCCATAATTTCTCTAGAAAACGTGAATTTCTTAGAGTTTGTTTAATTATGCTACAAATATTCTTCTTAAAGACAACGTAACATTTGATTAATTTTTAAATCAAATTTGATGTCAAAAGTGTTGTTTACATAAGATTTATAATTTTAAATGTATAATTAACATATATGTAAAATAAAAAGTGTGTGATATATAATAATTATATATATAAATAAAAAAAAAAAAAATATATATATATATATATAATATCTAAATATAAATATAAAATTTGGACCACTAACATCAAAGTTTACATCAAAGTTACATGTTAATGTAAAAAAAGTGTTATTTACATCTATTATATTACATTTCTAATTTCAATGTGTAAAAAAATGTAAAAAAAAAAATGTGAGATTAAATTATTGTTTATGAAAGTTAATAAATGTGTAAAGTTTCTTATATAAAATCATATAAAAAAAATTCTAATAGACATTTTCCACACCTTTGTATATCATGTATATTTAAATAGTTTCAAATGAGAATTGGTAAATCATTAATAGATTTAATATTTCAATATGAATGTAACATTTAAATGTAAGAGAATTAAAATGAAATCTAAAAGAAATGTTCAAACTATTTTTTTTTTGTTTTGTTTAAATGGATAGTTCACCCAAAACTCTAAACTCTGACATCACCCTTACTTACATGGACAAGCCCAATCACCCTAAAATTGCCTGGTAACCATTCATAACACCATAGCAACATCCAAGCAACCACTAGTGCACAACTAGTGGTGCATCAAGTGTCGTATCACCTAGTAGTAGTGACGTTATTTTCTTTCCTAGATCTGAATAGGCTTTCTTGTTTTCATATCCCACTGGCACATCTGTTCCCGTAGGCCTTATAAAATGTCGAACTGGCCTCTTTGGTGCCTTTTTACACGTTTTGTCTTCCCTGAAATGAGAGGTGTAACATGGCCCATGCTGTTATCAAAGCATCATTGTTGAATAAGGTGGAGAGGCCTGAAAAGAGTTTTAACAGGAAATGAGATTTAGGTACATTAGGGTTTTATAACGCCGTGTTCACCGAAAAGAACATGCCCTGAACAACTGCGAACACATCCTGCATACTTTATCCATGAATTTGACGTCAGCTGCTGTAGCACAACAACCATTTAATGAATGAGGGGAAGACGTGTGAAAAGAAAACGAATTGAGTACTGATCGACCGATATATCGGGCCGATATTTGCGTTTTTTACGTGTATCGGAATCGGCCGATACGCGACTGCTGCGTTCGCTGATAGTTTTTTCCCGGCACAGAAAAGTTAACTTTTTAAGTAAAGTAAAAATTTACTTAAGTTTCTTTTAAAATGAAGTACAGTGTGCACTGTACACTATTATTATGCAATAGTGTAATTATTTCATTTATGCTTATTTATTTTCAGCACTGAACTTTTTTTTGTTCAACCTCATGTTTTTACTATTTCTTAAATATTGTTTTTTAAAGTTAAATAAATGTTACTTTTGTTAAATTGAGACCTGTAACGTTTATTAACATCATGTAATTTTTACGGAGTAAATTTAGCGAGCAAAATGTATCGGGTCCAGATATCGGCTCAAGAAAATCGGCAGCCTGTATCGGTCATCAGCTAAGGCTGATGGGAAAAAAAATCGGTATCGGCACTAAAACATCCATATCGGTCGATCCCTAGAATTGAGCTGGATTGATGACGCTACTGTCTTCTGTGTAGAGCTGCTTTGTCGCTAAATTGACTTTTTCATAATTAAAGAATATCGCAACATTGACACTGTAATTGAACTGAATTGAATCAACATAAAAGTGAACTAAGCTGAATAATTACAATATTGTCTTCTGTAGAGCTGCTTATAGCTGAATTGAACTTGTTTAGGGGCAGAATTTTTAGAGAATTTTTTTAAATTCGCCAAGAGAATTGAATTTATAAAACAAGATTGCGGGTTTGATTCTCAAAACCAGCGGCAAACTACTGAGGTGCCCTTGAGCAAGGCACATAACCCCCAATCGCTTCCCAGGTGCCGCAGTGAATGGCTGCCCACTGCTCTGGGTGTGTGTGTGTCAACAGTTTTCTGTGTGTGTATATGTTCACTGCTAACTAACGTTAAAGCCGAGGACAAAGTCTGAATATGGGTTACCATACTTGGCCTTCAGGTCCCTTCACTTCATAATTGTTGAGCTATTCAGTGGTATTGAATTCTAGATCAGTGGTATTGAAGCCTAGATCGGTGACCTTTTTTGTTTTTCGCTATGGCCATTTTAGTCTGCATGTATAGTGTGTAGCCTATATCTGTGTTTCTGTTCTCCAGCACAGTCAGCCTGTTATGACTTCACACCCTTTATCAATTCATGGCGCCAGTTGAGGACAAACACATCCTTGTTCAGTGCCTGTTCATCAATGTTTTTTTGGGAAAATGAACTCAAAACTTGTTTACTTTATCCAATGTGTTTTGCTTTCTTATGATATAATCAGGGTTTTTTCTAACAGGGAAATTTGAGCTGCCAAGCGGAAGAGAAATGCTTCCGATTTTGATCAATAAAGTTAATAAAAGCCACAGAAGTCAATAGTCTGCTGTGTTAACTGTGTGTTACTGACTGTGGCATGCAATCAAACAATGCAGATTGTCAGATCTATGCCACAGAGGTTAGTAGACGTGGTCTAGACTGAAGTTGACAGAAAATGGTGTGTAAAAGAGAAACTATATAGCGAAATGAGTTCACGTCAACAGTTTAAAATCACTTGTTTTTAAACCACAATGCTTAAAGGGGGTTGGTTGATTTATGATTTCACTTACATTTACATAACATGTATTCATTTAGCTGACACTTTTATCCAAAGCTACTTACAATAGCTATATATGTCAGAGGTTGCACACCTCTGGAGCAACTAGGGGTTAAAGGAGAACTCCGGCGAACAATGAACCTTTGGTCTAATAAATCATCGGTACCTAGTCAATCGTTCTCTGAGGTTTGCTTTCATGATAATCGAATGTAAAGAGTTTTATCTCTAAAAACTGTTTAGCGTATGATGCTAGTACTGGGGGCATTGACTAAGTAAAAAGAAATCGCTGGTTTATACCACTAACAAGGCTCAAAATAGCCCCACACTAACGCAGTAACATAACAAGGCTCCATACATGCAAAACGAAGCATTGACAACTTTGTAAGTGTACAGACCGTTTAATAAGAAGATAAGTTATAAAGCCAGTTCACTCTGTGTATGCATACAGAAGCCATCTTAGGAAATAGTCTCGATAAGTCGATCCCCGAACGCCGTTCATACAGTTCAGAATTTCGTTGAACTTCATACAGTTCAGCTCACTCAGCACGACGTTCGTGGTTTGACTTATAGAGACTATTTCCTAAGATGGCTTCTGTATGTATACACGAAGTGAACGGCCTTTGTAACTTATCTTCTTATTAAACGGTTACAAAGTTACAAACACTTACAAAGTTCTCAATGCTTCGTTTTGCATGTATGGAGCCTTGTTATGTTACTGCGTTGGTGTGGGGCTATTTTGAGCCTTGTTAGTGGTATAAACTAGCGATTTCTTTTTACTTAGTCAATGCCCCCAGTACTAGCATTATACGCTAAACAGTTTTTAGAGATAAAACTCTTTACATTCGATTATCATGAAAACAAACCTCAGAGAACGATTGACTAGGTACCGATGATTTATTAGACCAAAGGTTCATTGTTCGCTGGAGTTCTCCTTTAAGTGTCTTGCTCAGGGACACATTGGTGTCTCACAGTGGATTCGAACACGGGTCTCTCACACCAAAGCCATGTGTCCTGTCCACTGCGCCATCACCACTTTTCTAACTTTAGTTGGTGTGTAATGTTGCTGTTTGAGCATAAACAACATTTCAAAGCAAAGGGAGACGTTTTCTTTTACAGAAACTGCATTTTAAGGACTACAACAAACGGCTTGTAGGGATTTACAATGAGCTTCTTCATATTTAGTGACACCACTAACCCTAAAATGTACATAAACCCCGCCCCTGCGATCATGATTCGTAGATTATCATGACAGAATATGCTAATGACTAAAAGATGGTTAACTCCACATTAGATGCATAAATTCATCAATTAACCACTCTAATGCCTGGTTCAGATTACACGATTTTAGTCCGATTTTGGCACGATCCGTTTGAGGTAGGGTGTCGTGGGAATTCGTAAACGACAACGGGCTTCGGGACGCAAGATTCGATCGTATCATCTTGTATAGTATCGTCATAGTGGGCGACAACCTACGTCGCGTCTGCGATGCTTCATGACATCACGACAAAAAGACTAGCATGTTTAATTTTTTTAATAGTCGTCCACGACAGTTTCGTCACATGTATGAGGTTGACCAATAGGAGCACAAGCTTTTCCGTATACAACTTTCAAAAAAGACAAAACGAAAGAGAGACGATGGTGCTAACGTTAAAACTAGAAGTAAAAATATATAAGAAAACAATATTTTACCTCAAGTTCTCTTTGGAGGATTGACAGCCTGTCCTCTTCGAGCAGGGTTCTCAAGTCTCACGCAATGGCCGTGAGACACGCAATTCAACCAGTTCACACACTCACACACCACACCGTGTATTTCTCACGCTGAAAAGGCAATGCCGAGCAATCCAGGACGTCACTCGCTATGAGTTTCGCCTTCTCGATGACATCACGCTCGCTGTTAAACAAGGCATGCGATGACTGGTCAGGAAGTAACCTGTAGTCTGACATGTGTCTTGTCCACGACACAACAAGATTTTAAGAGCCAAAATCGCGTAATCTGACACAGTGACTATCCTAACAGACAAAAAAAATCGTGTAATCTGAACCAGGCATAAAATGTCCTGTTGCATTCTACATGTCACATCTCCTTGATTCCCTCCATCTTTTATCCAAC
>CM075864.1:46717564-46795064 GCA_038021265.1 Cyprinella venusta | reverse complement strand
TATGTGGGTGTAGTGTGTATAATTATTTTGTATATATAAATAGAAACACATGCATGTATATATTTAAGAAAAATGTGTTCTTAATATATCAAATATTTATGTTTATACATAATATTAATTATGTATAAATATATATAAAGTATATACTTTCAGATTTTTCTTAAATATATACATGCATGTGTGTGTATTTATATATACATAATAATTATACACACTACGCCCACATATATTACGTAAACACAAACTTTTATTTTGGATGTGATTAATCGCGATTAATCGTTTGACAGCCCTAATATATATATATATATATATATATATATATAGTGGTGTCAAATGATTCAAATATTTAATCGCGATTAATCGCATTAGTTTCATAGTTAACTCCTGATTAATCGCAATTAATCGCACATTTTAATCTATTCTAAATGTCTCTTGATTTCTCTTTGTCCCGTTATTTTTTTTCTTATTTTAATGCTCAACTTGGAAAAGTGGATTGGCTTGCTTTGTGCAAATGTTTTTTTATTGAAAACAAAATTGATATACTGTGTTCAATTTCACTGTAACATTTTCACTTGGAGAAAATAATCTCTCAATGTAACACTGTCCATCAATAAAAAGTTGAAAGAAATACTGAGGAGGTCCTGATATTGACGAGGGGGTGGAGAATTTGCATCAGCTGTGTGTGTGTGTGTGTGTGTGTGTACTTGGCCATCATGAAGCGGTATATCAGACTGGCCGTTCTGCGATGATGATAGCTCAGTTCACAACAACAAAACATACAGATCATTTTGGTAAACTTTAAAAGTAAACTTTCAATTCAGAATCTTATTGGCATCCATTTCGGTGTCTCGCGCTCATCATCCACTCAAAACGTAACGTTAACCTACAATTTGGTCGGCTCGCAAGCCCAAAAGTGTGTGCGGCGTGCCTGCTGTTTTGTTTCCGGTCTAGCTAGATCCGCTTGCGCTTTGGGCGACGAAGCAACAAAACTTCCTCGCGCGCCGCAAACCATTGAAATGTAAATGTTTCATAGCGCAGCGCGCGCATGCCGCATCCTGTTGCATGCATGTGAAAGAAACTACAAAGTTTGCTAGGCCAAAAAGAAAAAAAAAATTGACGCCATTAAAATGGGTTTGCATTAATGCCGTTAATATCGCGTTTAACTGACAGCATATATATATAACTATATATATATATATATATATATATATATATATGTGCAAGGAATCATTTTAATTATTTATTAATTATTTCTTGATTGTTTATTTTTATATTTATTTTTTATTTCTTACATCCATCCCTTGAAATCCCACAAAAGCCCAACGTTTTGTTGTTATTGTGAGTTTACACAAATAACAGTTTCGAATGGTGTATTACTCTTATCTGCATGACCAAAAATGTGTATTTTAAGTAATCAGAAAAAAATCCAAGTGATCATGCCGTTGACTCCATGTCATGCGCGCTATACTTTAGCTTCCACAAAAACTTTGATATGCGCCTAATAAAAATGCAAGACTTGTGTATGTAATGTAAATGTTGGAGGGAGCGGCCAAGTAAAGTTGCTACAACTTAATGTTTCAAATAATGAGCTGTATTTGAGGTCGATAGATGATAGGCAAATGTTTGCATTGTCCACGTAAGGGTTAATGCCCGACGAGGTGTCCGTTGTTAGGTTTTAATGGACGACGGCGAGGCGTAAACCTCCGCCGTTGCCTCCGCCGAAGTCCATTAAAACCTGACAACGGACACCTCGGAGGGCATTAACCCGCTTATACCATGGTCACTTGCCAAATAAAACATTTTTAAAACATTAGTTTATATTTTAATTAGGCTAAATCTAGTTTTTTACAAATAATAACTTGCCTTGCTTGACTGTTTAACAACCGGAGATATTTATAGTCCGCCTCGTATCCCTTCAGGTTCACAAATGCATTTTTTTTTTCATGAAACACAAAGGTATGCATAGTTTTTTTTTTATTACACATAAAACATTAATCAGATGTTTTAATTAATCAGAAAAAAATAATCAGATCAAAGAGAGGGTCATTTGCCTCAGGCTCCCTTAGGCTTGAAACGCTGTAACGTTACTCTCCTCCTGCCTTGGTTGTCTGGACAGCTGCGTAAAACTCCCGCAGGGTCTCATTCAGGGGTGCGTTTCCCGAAAGCATCGTTAGCCAACTATGGTCGCAAGTTACGTCGTTACCAATAGAGTTCAATGGAGCAGAGCAGCAGCGGTGTAATTTTCTCCGTTTTATTTACTTTTTTTTTCTTTCTTCAGCAGCATACCAGTCGTCAAAGTTGCCATATTCTCCATAAATGTTAAAAGAAATAGCACGAAGTCGCCCATTGTTGTGTTAGGCTATAATATCTAACGTTAGATGATAGAGCATGTGACTGCCTGTTGCTATGGTTACTCACAGCCGTTGTAGGTAGCGCATTTATTTATTAATTTCGAATGGTAAACAGGCAGTTTCGCCAGAACTACTTTACTAGGTGTCCTCTATCACTTTTTAACGGACACCCTGCAGCCAATCAGAATCGAGTATTCACCCAGACCATGGTATAATAGGATTTAGCCGACAAGTTCTAACGTTTAGTCAATGTTCATGAATCGAACTGGTCTGTTGCACTGTAAACTGGAGGTCATTGCGTGCGGCCTGCAAGGCCAATTGAACGAAACGTTTTCTTGCCATTATTTTAAGGTACACTGTTTTATTTTCTTGTCATGTTCAATTTGGGCTCAAAATGACTTCTTTAAAACCAATATTTTGTATTGTTTTTGTATTTTAACGTTCCTTTATTTTCTAAATCTTTCTCTGGGTTTTAGCTGATAATTTGTGATGCGTATCTTAGAGTTGTTTTATGCCTTTTACTAACATTTTAGTTTTATTAGTCAGTGCAGTGGAAAAACAACATAACACTAACATTCAAGAGAGTTGTACTACTGATTCGTTTAAACCAGTTTTCGCTAACAGCTGGGACGATTTCATTTTTCTTGTTTTTATTTACAGCATCACACACACACACACACACACACACACATCAGCATGCTGTTTTCTGCTCGAATGCGTTCTCTCCCGCGTCTTGCTGTCTGGCTAAGTACAGTAAGCGCCTGTTCCACACACCTTTGTCCGTTGGCTATCGCTTAATGTGGCCGTGCGGAGGCCCAGCGTCACACCGTTGCTCTCAAAACTTGGTGGAATAGAGTAAGCATTGTCGTGTCTACCGCAGTCAACCCCTGTCGACCACCCCTCCCACCGCGGACAGCATTTCCCTCCCTCATAATCTACCCAGCCAAGCTAATCCTCCTGGCCCATAGCAGACTGCCTGACTCAGTGAGCACACACCCTGTGAGGGCAGGAACAGGACACCTGTCTGGTACAGGGATCAATCCCTATGATTCAGACCTGCCTAAGCCTGCTGCTGTTTACCGGCTGCCGCTACATCCCTCGTTGTTATTCCCGCTCTCCACCCGGCTGTGGCACGTGTGGCACCTCCTAAACTCCCATTGCTGGTGCTGAGCAAGCAAGCTAGTGAAGTGGGTCACCTGACTGTGATCAAGTGGAAATCCAGAATAAGACTCTTATCTAGTACATCTGATTCCGACTTTGCTTCATCTGACCAAGTGGAAAGACTAGGATTTAGTTTGATAGGTTTAGCTCACTGGCATTGTTCATTAGGTTGGTCATTAGGTCATGAATCAGTATCCGGATTTATCTTTACACGGGCTAGGGGTGGAGAATATACCGGTAGACATGATTAACCGGTTGAAATTTGCCAACCAGTAGAGATTCTTGACAATTGTTTTGCAGTTCTGTGCCGTCTTAGAAGCTTATTGCGTTTTTAAGGCTTGTGGTTTAAAAAAAATGGGTTTTAAACCATTCAAGCGCAGTAAGCACCGAAAGAGGACTCATTTCGGTATATACACGCACTGAGAGACTGTTTTTGAGCATGCACACATAAAGCCGGTGCGTGAGTAAACTTTGTGCCTAGAGAGAACACCTTACTGGGCTTGAACAGTCAAATAAACACTTATGTCACAATGCCTGCCTTTGAGAGTATCCTCATAAACACATTTGTTTATGTCTGAAGTGAACGTAAATGGTTGAGAATGATTACGTACATCTATTAGTATATTAGATCAGTGCATTCGCTCTTAAAGTGACGGCAGCCTGATAAAACTGTTTTGTTCTATTGTAGTTTTTTATTTCTAGTGCCTAAGGTAGGTCTATTTCATGTCTTTGTTTTGTCCTATTGCTTGTAATTATTTTCTTTATTTTAGCTGATGCTTATAAGCTGTAAAATATTTTCATGTTTTTCTTGCTTATTTTATTTATTTATTTATTTATTTATTTTCCATTTTTTTTAAGAAAAATAATAATAATTTAAAAACATTTTATTTATTATATAGCCTCTACTCTGCATGTTTTTTTCATTGTAATCAAGCTGAAAAGCATATTGAAAAAAATATAGAAATTATACCTCAAAACAAGTTGTTTTTTATTATTATTAAAAATAATTGATCTACTTATTATATTCTTTTCACTGTAATAGTTTTTTTTTTGAATATTAATTAATTTGTTTTAATATTTTAATTCAATTAAATGTGTGTAATGGATCAAAACTGGCCTGATTTAATTGTTTTGACAGTGAGACTGTCAGCAGATCTCCATTTACAAATGCTACACAATCAGTTTCTTATTGGTATGCTGTCATGGTAAAATGTGTCCATGGTTTAGGCTATAATAAGAATCGACTTGCCTGAAATAGCGCCAGTTACTGAATTTTACATCCACATGTGCTAGTGTTTCTGGAAGTGACCAGCTCAATATAAGATGGATAGAGTAGAAATTTATTTAGAGAGTAATCCCTGTGGACCTGTGGATCATCCACATTTCCATCAAACAAGTTTACGTTTTTATTTGGTGTTTGAAATAGATGCTAGAGAAATATTAGCTCAAGGAGGTTAAACTCAGTAAGCCTAAATACGCTTTGTTTAAATTAGTCGTATGATATGTGAAGCTGTAATTGATTGATATACCCTCTCAATACAAGTACTGTATGAAATATTAGGAGTGTCCCTGTTATAGGGTGTCTGGCCTCTTTTGGTTTGTTCCTCCAGAGTCTCGACACCCTCCCGTCCCCCACCATTTGGAGCAGTGCCCTGCTCTCTCACCTTTCACTGACGACACCACTAGATGGGATTTCATGTTTTTGTGTTGTGCCCCTTCCGAAGGGCCCAACATCAACTGACCGTGTGTGTTTAATGAGAAAACTAGCCTTACGCCAGAGCACCAGTCTTATCCCTGTTTCTATATGTGATATCTTTTCCTATGTTATATTAGATTACATTTATATTATGTGAGATTTTCAAAATGAGTATTGAGTAATCGTGATTTTCACATCCTAATTCTAAAAGAAAACTTCAACAAATGTTGTGTGATTTCTTGAATCAAACTAGAAATGAATGACCTACACCTGTTTTAGATGGAGTCAGCTAAGTCAATTTAGAGAAGAATTGAGTAAAAGTTTTCTGAAGGGTCCAAAACAAAATCATCTAGCAATCTAACCTGGTAATAACAACAAATTTGGCACACACCAAGTCAAAACCCATATCCAAAAACCCTTATCCAAAGCAACTTACATTGCATTTTAAGGTACACATTTACGTTCTTATCTGTTCTTGCTTTCCCTGGGAATCAAACCCATGACCTTGGCATTGCAAGCGCCAACGCTCTACCCGTGCTCTCGGATCACTTGACTTTATTTATTTATTTATTTTTTCGGAAAAAAAAATACATATTCAACTTTTTTCCCCCATGATGCCATAATTGTTTGACTTTTAGGCTATGTTTACACAGAAACGATTCTGAAGAGAAAACAAAAGTGGCGTTGTCATCACTTTTTATTCTGCGTTTAGACGAGCGTTTTGTGTGGGAAATCTGCGTGCAAATGGTGACGCAAAAGTGTGTGAAATTCAATGTAGTATGCACTTCAGGCGGCTAGGAGTGCATACTACAACAACACCAAGTCCACGCGCCTGCGTACAACCTTCACTGTCAAGCAAACTTTTGCGTTTTTACCGTTTACACGGGAACGATTTCCATTCTGGAGGGTGGTTTCACTTTTTTGCGTTTTTTAGCCTCAAAAACACCGTCGCCGTGTAAACGAAAGGCACATCCGTTAAAATATTTTTACGTTTTCACCCGCGAGCGTTCTCGTGTAAACAGGGCCTTAGACAGACGCCAATATATTAAAGGGATAGTTCACTTTGAAATTAATTTTTGGTATGTTTTAGCTTACCTCAAGCGCATCCAAAATGTAGGTGTCTTTGTTTCTGCAGTAGTTTCAGTTTTGCTTGCGCAGACCGAAGCGCCCGTGCTCTCAGATCACTTGGACGTGGCTGTGGTTACAAGAGATAAAACGATATAAATACTATCTGAGAGTCTTTATGTTCACGCTTCGGATGTGTCCGTCAGCGCCAGTAAGATCTTATTTGTTTACATCAGCCTTCGTTTGAAAATTACATTTTATTGGCTCAGATTCATGTCATTGAGGATTCGCTACGCGGATTCACAAAGTTGGAATGCTGCACTTTATTGGGATCACTAGATGGGGTACTAATGAAATAGTTTGCTTTTTAATACATTTTATATACAAAGCATCTTGTATAAGACGATCATATTGTGGGCTGAATTTGTAATGTCTGGTATTTAACACGCAGCTTGCAACTAGGAGAGGCAGGAAAGACACTGGGAGTGCTTGAAGCTTAGGCTCGGTGAGTAAAAAAGCCTGCCACCGCAGGATGGCCTGTACTGCCAGCACCTTTGGCCTCCGTAGAGCACGAAGACAGGATGAAGCAAAGCAGAGGTGACTGTACAAGCCAAGCCGGGTCTCTTGTGCCAGCTAGCCGGGCATATCCTGCATCGTGCCATCCGAAACATCGCAAGACCTCAAACGCCCACGAGTGCAGCGAGCCCTGTATTACGAGGCAAAAAGAGACCCACCGGCTTTTCCAGATGCAAACCGCAGACCTGTGACGGGAATACGCTTTCAAAAGAGTTACTTATTCCTGTCATTCTGATGCTGTCCTTAATTTATGTCTACATCGCTGCTTTGAGGGCTGTTTTATTACGCGTGCAGCACTGTGTTTAGAGGATTTCAAAAGTTCACAATGTTTTTTTCCCTATTTTTTGTGTTGGATCACAGGCGTTGAACCATCGACATTAGTCCCTCAGGCTGTCTGGATGAGGACTCTGTTATTAGCGCTAGTCGCTCTTTGTCAGTCAATCTTGGTGAAGAGAACAGGCTAAATACTATTCATGAAAAGGCCCTCAGAACAAGTCAAGAACAGCCACTCTTTTGCAAGGCACATGGGGAAAATGGCCCCTGAACACTTCATGTATTTAGGTCTAAAAATCTGGAAATTGTTAGGCAATGTTATGGTAGACTGTTACCTAGCCAACTGTCTGATTTGTAATAACTGTTCAGCCCTCCATCTGCAAGCTGGGATTGAGTACAGTAAATGTGAAGATTTTAGGCTTATTAAAGCGGTTTTATGTGGTGCGGGGTCCTATTATTATGTGAGACCGGACAGGTACGAGACCCAGGTAAAACGGCTTTTACTAGTTTCGCCAGGTTTGAGAGGTAGATTAATAAGGACGTTAGAGAAAATGTCAGTGTTAGTCACCGGCAGGCGAGAATATTAGGCGGTGTGTCTCCTATTAAAGTCGAATTGATTTTTGTTTCAATTCAAAAAGTCATTTGTGTGTTTATTTGTTTACCCAACGCAGACATAGTCTGGTTATTGGCAGCTTCAGCCATCCCTCTTTATTGTTGTTCTGTTATAATGTCATCGTATCATCCGCTCACAGCATTCACGTCATATTGACGTGTTTTTGTAACCCTAAGGTTGCGGGTTCGATTCTCAATAACGGCAGGGAAATTTAGGTGGGCGAGTGAATGAACAGCACAAGATCCACAACTCACTTCTCACTTCTAATGTGTGTGCACTAACTGGGATGGGTTAAAGGGGTAATGAGCTGCATTTATTTATAATGTTTCCTGTGGTGGACCTAAGTTAGTAAGATTTTTACTTCCAAAATAGTCATATTTTGAAATAAATGTGAATCGACTGTCTGCTTAATATCTGCTAACACTTTATTTTCATGGTCTCCCACTGACATTCTACTGACTGTAAGTACTGTAACTTTGCAAGTACGTCACCTTATTCTACGAACCCACCCAGGATTAGGCTAACAGTCTACTAGTACTCTGACTGATAGTTGAAATGTAGTTGAAAAGTTACTTATAGTTAGTCGAATGTCTAAAGTGGACCCCCTTTTTCTTCTGCAGAACTCAGAAGATATTTTGAAAGTCATTGACTCAAGAAACTGTGCTGAATTTAGTTTTATCGTGCCCAAGCAAGTGATATTTGCCATCTTGTATGATAATGAAACTCTATCAGGTGTCACTCTTGAACAGGTGTCACAGCTAGCGAGCAGCGATGCGCTGTCCAGCTCGAGCCCTTTTACGTCACTGCTCGTGCTTGATGAACGTTATGATCGGGATTTGTTTCTCCTATTGGAGAAACATGAGAAGTGTCACAATTTCTAGCTTAACAAATCAGTAACCACATTTATCCTTGGTAATAGATAGCAGATGATGCTGTGGTATCAGTTTCTTTTTGCATTGAATGAATTATTCATATTTATGCTTGAATATTACACTCAGAAAAAAGGGTTCTATATATGTAGCATAGGGTTCTTTACTCAACTCCAAATGAAATTTTATGCTAAAAAAGATTCTATAATGACAATAAAGAACCCGTTTGGCACAAAGGTTCTTTATAGGCTAATTTTCATTCATATATTACATTATTCTCCAATATTTTGTAGTTGTAATTAAATTATTGTTTATTAAACTTAATATCACATTTTAATCATGCTGATTTTTGGAGGAAAAAAATCTGAAATGGCACTCTTCGTATTGATTAACTACATAAAATGATATAAATATATACATTTTCTAACCTCCATATCTTGAATTTTAATATAGAAAATTTTAGGGGTTCTAAATACGTAGCACTTTAGAACCTTTTAAGGTTCTATATAGAACCTTTTCTTCTAAGAGTGTACATATCACATTCAGAGATACTAATAAAACAAAATGTTTATAAACACTATAAACATGTATCCCCTCAGTCCAAAAAAAAATCATTGACTATTCACAACAGAACAAGCTTAAATTATAGTGATATTCATTATTTGTTATACATTTATTTTAAGTGAAACCAATGAGAAATAAACTTTGGCACGTATACCTCTCATTTGGCATGAATCTAAATGTGTGCGCTTTATACATATTTTGTATGATTGAAGTTAATTGCATTAAGTCGCTTTGGATTATACGTTGCAGCACGTTTCGGTTAAAAAGCATAAATGAAGATGCTTGTCATCTTCTGTGGTCATTTTCCGACTTTAGGGCTATTACTCCCATTGCAGTACAACAGTTTGAGGAGAAGTTGGTTTAGTCGTCAACTTGTTCATAGCTAGCCATCAGAATGGAAAATGAAGCCAAAATGCCCCAGAAACATTGCCATTGCGCTGGTCGTTGATCGTTAGGTGAGGAACTCATGTTACTATAAATGGGAGAAAGTACAACTCGCAATATGTCGTCCTGCCTTCTTAATAAAAGAGCTAATTGCCAATTGGTAATTGTTGGGAAATAGTTGGTGTAATTCGATTTTATTTCTTATTTTTTTTGGTGGCTCGTGTGACCCGTCCCATTTATTTACACGTATGGGGTGGGGTTTATGACGTATACTGCAGCCAGACACCAGGGGGCGATCAAAATATTTTGCCTTCACTTTTCAGGACGTGTGTGGCACACTTGCTAGCCAAATATTTGAGCTGCCTCCAAAATCGCATACTCATTTACGATCATTAAAATTAAGTGTGTAGTATGAATGTAATCCGGACGTACTACGTACATTCACCATGTTGTCATTATCATGTGTCCATCATATGCACGCTTCAGAATCTCACCGATAGTAATAGGTCATCCTAGCCTGACTTCGTCATACTCATATTCTAATGAGAATATGAGTCTGAAATCACTCAATTGAACTTTAATTATGAGGCGTGTCGTAACCGAACCAGGACAAAAAAAACCCCTCTGCACTCAATTGGATAGTCGGTAGACCTACCAACCAATCAGAGCAACGCATAAGTCAACTCCTTTGCATAGCGCAGTTTTCAAATACAGAACGTAGCCTACTTTATTTATTTTAGAAGTTAAATAACGAGTGTTACTTCTTTTACTTACTTCTCCAAGAGTGCCACCAAAGGAGAAACCACAACGACCACAGGCTTTTCATTACGTCCCATCTTCTTAGCGACCGTCAGAGCCAGCTGATAAGTTACACTTTTCCCGAATCATGTAGTAAGGACGCCAAAAATACCTTTCCGATCGACAAATGCCTTGATTGCAGTTCTCTGTTTGTCTATTAAAATGAATGCGCTGTTGATTTATTTTACAAAAGACGCGACAGCGGAATCTATACATCTCAATTCTCCAGCTGCACTCATCTTTGACAAGCGCTCTTTGACGACGTGAGGATTACGTTACTGAAGACCACCTGTCAATCATCGTATAAAGCCCGCCCTGGCAATTTGATTGGCCCGATGATCTCTGAACCGTTCATAATTACTCCTCAATGGATTGAGTCCAGACTGAACTTCCCGTCCAAAAAATGTTGTGGGCGGAGTTCGGGCTGGCATCCAGGCTAAGGTCATCCGGGTATTTTTGCCAACTCTTTTTAATCAGAATTAGTGATTTCGGACATCCTTCTTTTGTCACATACTGTTTTTCGCATACTGTACTGTTTGGAAGTATGCGATCTCGAATGCAGCCTTGGTTTAATGGCACAGATGTTTGAAGGGAACTCTATCGCCTCCTTGAGGATAACGATTGGTGCTGCTTCACATTCGCATGCCTGATAAGGGTGCGTTTCTGACTTTAGACTGCCTCTGAGACACATCTCGATAGATTTGTTGGGGTTCTGCTAAATCCCACATTTTAAAGTATAACTGCACCTACACACAGCGGCGACGTCCTCGAACAAGATTTGATCCTCCACAAATTTTCAGCACTACCACACATAAGACTAGATATGACCTTGAGGTATTAGATTAGATTTCTTTGAGACTTGATAATACTGAAATATCCGTGAGAAACATACATTCCTGTTGCTCTCCATCCCACTGGGGGACGAAAGGAAGATTTCGGGGTGGATGCTGCACCTTATTCTTTGCACGTTATCAGCTGGTGTCCTCTCGCACACTCTCACTGATGGAGAGCGAGAGGGAACACACTGTGCCAGCGCATGCAACCTGTTTTTCTCAGACATGCTGGTTTGTGGCAGCCAAGATCAGCGGGGATGAAAAGACCTCGGATGAACTTGGAGAGTTTCCTGAATTAATAAGGAAGAGGGGCTGAGGTGACGATGTTGACTAAAAATAAAAAAGCCTGAGGCATCCTTTCTGTGCCTCGACTGTCAGCGCCATGATGCTGAATACAGGGACTCTCTGAGGGGGTCTTCTGTGAGAGCTGGCTTAATTTAACAGGGCTTGGCATTTCCACCCACCTTTAATAGTAAAACATTAAAGGAATAATTCAGCCAAAAATGTCAATTCCTCGTGTCGTTCCGAATGCCTTTTTTGGTCGCCTAAGTATAAAGTAAAAATTCATCAAACAAAGTTATCATATGGCTTCAGACTCAGAATTAAGTGCAAAAGTTGCAGGTGTATTCATTACTTTTTACACTGTAAAAAAATGATTTTTTGGTGAAGTAAATACTAGTGAAAAAAAACAATGTAATTTACTTGAAAAAGTTAGTTCAGGCAAGAATTTAAAAAAACTAAGTAAATTCCATATTAGTACTTAATTCAAGCGAGTAGAAATGAAACTGTAAATATCAACTCAATAAAATTAAGTAAAAATTACTCAACTTTTCTGATACTGGGGTTCCCATCATGCACTGGACCTTGAATAATTAATGAGGCTCATTTTTCAGTGGTTTCCAGCTGTATTTACACTGTTTTATCATCGATTTTTGTTGTCAGTATTAGTAAATTGCCATTTTGTGACATTTCGAGTAATTTTTTTGCTCAAAATGACACATTCAAACACAAAAACGACCCATCAAATGTTACCGCCATTGTGTATTATTGAGGTGTTTGCATTGACCTAAGGCTTAATGTCTGACATGATGTACATATAAATTACTTAGATGATCTAAGTGAAGCACATACTACAAATGACTAATAAAATTCAAAATTATTGTTTTAGTGAAATGTAATACAAAGGCAAAGGAAATCGATATTAATCAACCTTTTACTAGCCGAGTTCAAATTACTTATTTTTGTGAAGTTTACTTAATTCCATATTCCAAGTAAATTTAACTTAAAGATTTCTAATTAAAGCTACTGATACATGTTTAGGTTTTTACTTGGCAAATCTTTGTAAATTTACTAGCATTTTCTGAGTGAGATAGTTTAGCAAGGTTTTTTCAAGTAAATCCAACTCCAAATTTTTTACAGTGTATGGTGTTTCTTTTCAGTGTGAACATTGTTCTAAAAATATATGTGCCACTGTTGAATGAAATTCATACAGGTTTGCTTCGATGCAAGACATATGCAAATCTGAGGAATGCAACTTTTACTTAAATTTATTTTAGTTTTGTTCCCCGTATTTATTGCATACAAGTGTATTTTTTCCAAAAGCAATTATCAGTTTAGTTATAACTGAGGAGTAAATTATGACCGAATTTTTATTTTTGTCTGAACATGGCACGCATAAAGAACTATTATTTTTTTTATTTATGAAACAAAAGATTTGTGCCGCTAGTTCATCTTCTGCATAATGTAACAAAACAATGTAGATTATGGTTTGGCCTGACAGGGTTAGACGGATGTCTGTGTTTCTGTGGTGAACGCAGCGTGGATGGCTTTAGCAGAGCTAGCTCAAAAAAAAGGTTTAATTACAATAGTGTGGTTGCTATAAAAAGCTGTGAATCTTTGATCGGTTGTAATGTCAGCATTACTATTTGTTCTTGTGGAAATGATCTACTTTACAATGTCAATATGAAGTGCAAGCATTTAGGGGTGGTTTTGCTTCGATACAAGACTTGTAATGTAAATTGATTTATATATTATAGACAAGTAGAACTTATTTAATTAGATTTTTGACTCTTTCTGATTTGTTTTGAAATGTTCCGGAAAACATTTATCGCGTTCTGTTTAGTCATGTATTCCAATTTTCCTGCATATATACAAAAAGCCATGTGTTGTTGACATGGAAAATTGCACAGCTGGCTGGTCCCACAACTGCAAATCAACTTTGTTGACCAGCATGTTAGGAATCACTGCTTGCTAAACGTCCCTGCAGCTGGATGCAAAGAAGCTAACAATGTAAATTAACATATCAGTTCTCAGATTCAGACTGGGACAAACCCAGACCTAAATTAAACAAGTTTTTGAAAGGCTTTTTTTCTTCTCAAATACTAAAAACTAAAAATAATTTTGTCTTTGGGAAATTGTCTGTGACACTATGTGGCGTTGTATAAAAAATAGGGCGGTCAAATGATTAATCGCGATTAATTGCATCCAAAATAAAAGTTTGTGTTTACATAATATATGTAGGTGCACTGTGTATAATTATTTTATATAAATATTAACACATACACATGCTTGTATATATTTAAGAAATATTTTCATGTATATACTCTATATAGATTTATATATAATTTATATCACATACTGTATATAAATATCAATATTTTTATATAAATAATATTTTTTGTGTGTATACTAAATAATTATACACAGTGCACATGTGGGTGCACTGTGTATAATTATTTTGTATATACACACAAAAAAAATATTATTAAAGGAATAAATATTGTGTAAACACAAACTTTTTTTTTGGATGCGATTAATTGTGATTAATCGTTTGACAGCCCTAATAAAAAATGATGCTTGTAGTTGTTAATTGTTCATATTTTAAATACAACATTTTGCACTCTGCAATTTCCGCATTTTTAATCTTTAAGTCTTTACCTCAAATACTTCTCATTACTAATCATAAAAAGGAGAGAGAAAATATGAGTGTAGGGCCCAGGTGTTCATATTGGATCTGTTGTTGTGTATGAAAACAGAAAGTAATCTGATCGTTGATCAGCTCCCGGATGGAGAAAGAACATCCAAGATTTCCTTAGCCAGGTGTTCATTATCATTCACCTGTAGCACATGAGGGTTATTCAGAATCCACACGGTCCAAGAGTCAGAATGTATGCTTTCCTCTATGCTACAGTGATGATATTTTGAAACATTAAAAAGGACTATTTTGACTATACATTACTATTCAAAATGTTTTTGTTTTTTTAAAAGGACAATGTGTAGGAATTTCTCCCATCTATCCAACTACATGGAAGCCCTCGTGAACGTGCCCATCCCATGTATATAAAGATAATAAATTATTTGTTTACGAGGATAAGTCAGATAATTGACAGAGGTATTTGTACACCATTGAGGACATATTTATGAATAAAAATATTGATTTTAGCTAATAAAATGCCTAAAAAAGTACACATTGTCCTTTTAAAGGAATAAATACTTTTATTCAGCAAGGATGCATCAAAAGTAGCTGTAAATACATTTATATACCATTTTAAAGAAATTGGAGCAGAGTTACATCTAGAGTTATTGTTGTAACTTTCAATACATCAAAGAATCCTGAAAAAAATAAGCGGTACATTTGTTTTCAACAATGATGATGATAATAATAAGAAATGTTTCTTGAGCAGCTTATTAGAATGATTTCTGAAGGATCATGGGACACTGAAGACTTAGTAATGGCTTTTATTTAAATTAGGGCTGTGCAAAAATTAATTGTGATTAATCGCATCCAAAATAAAAGTCTGTGTTTACATAATATATTTGTGTGTGCTGTATATAATTATTTTGTATATATAAATACACACACATGCATGTATATATTTAAGAAAATGTGTTATTCATATATTAAAAAAAAAAAAAAATTATATATATATATATATATATATATATATAATTTAAGAACATATAATTCTTAAATATACAGTATACATGCATGCATAGGTATTTATACAATCTAATTATATACAGCACACACAAATATATTATGTAAACACAGAATTTTATTTTGGATGCGGTTAATCGCAATTAATTTTTGCACAGCCCTAATTTAAATGGAATAAAAAATCCTGTTCTGTATTTTTGAACAAACAATTGGGCTGCGTCCGAAATCGCGTACAATGTGAGTAGGTACTACATATAAATAAGAACGTACTTCGCGACCGTTAAAAAATTACGTTCTATATAATATGAATGAGTCTGGACGTACTACATGCGCCATGTTGTTGCGTGACATACGCTGTCACAGGAGTGCGAAAATTTAAAGAGCCCATTCCAGTGACTGCACCAGCGTCGGCCAGCTCCTCTCAGATAACGCCTTTTGTGGAGTTTCTCCAATAACATTTATTTAGCTAATAAATTTTACCTCATAAAACACACACACAACCCCTATGAACAATGACAGATGTTGATTCTTGGCAAGGAAAAAGCCATTTATTTGCTTGTGATATTACCGTCGATAAATAAACATGAACGAATCGATAGAGAGATACGCACGTGTGTCTGTGTTTATCTGCTAACGTTACAGCCGCGTCTCCGCTTTCTCTCCTCTCCTGTGTTTTTCGCTTACTATATAGTTGGGAAGTATTTGATTTCGGACGTAGCCTTGGTCACATTAGCGTAGCATCTTACCAACTTTTAATTAAAAAAAGAAAAAATAAGCCCTTTTATATTCTGCTATTGTTTTAGTAGAATAGGAATTAATGTCATTTCACATTATCATTTCATATTTATGTACAATGTTGTGGTTTACTGCTAAAGATTTGATTTAGCAATTGAAACACTGTAGGTTTGAGCCAATCCATGAATGATCACATTGTGTCCTTGAGAATAAGACATCTTCGGAAATAATGTGCGTCAGTAATGTGCGTCAAGGTGATTTCTGTGCCTAAACTTAACCCTTTAATGCCTGGTTTATCATATTTGATACACGATTTTCTAAGACATATATTAAATCGGTGAGAGCAATACTACCTGTTGTATCTATGTTGATACGTGTTTTCTGCCATCTTGTGGAATTTCACTGTACTGCAGGCAGTAGAGGGGTGATTTTTTAGCTTTTCAAAATGGCCGCTTTGATTGAATCAAGCCAGACGATTTCGGCAGGAAAATAAAGGCTAATTTCAAGTTGTTAACGTAAAAAATAATATTTAATTGTGCCTGATATAATTAATTGAACACTTTCTGAATTGAAATAATGCATAATCACTTAAAAATTTAATTTTTAAATTACAAATAAATGGTGTTGGAAATTGTGTATCAAATTTGATACAGCAGGCTTTTAGGGAACGTTTTGATTGCAGTGTATATTTATACAGTGTATATTTTAGATGCAAAAAAATCTATTATGCATTTAACAGTTTGAAAACATAGAACATTTTAGGCTGTTTTCTCTCTTTTTTTTTAAATAGATATTTTTTTCAGTCCTTTTATTTCACTTTGTGTTAGTCATAAAGTAGATAACATTACTGCAATTTGACATTACAGACATAAAGCACCAATAAAGGGATAGTTCACTTTGAAAATTAATTTTTGATATGTTTTAGCTTACCTCAAGGGCATCCAAGATGTAGGTGTCAAACATATCAAAAATTCATTTCAAAGTGAACTATCCCTTTATTGGTGCTTTATGTCTGTAATGTCAAATTGCAGTAATGTTATGACTAACACAAAGTGAAATAAAAGGACTGAAAAAAATATCTATTTAAAAAAAGAGAGAAAAACAGCCTAAAATGTTCTATGTTTTCAAACTGTTAAAGGCATAATAGATTTTTTTGTATCTAAAATATACACTGTATAAATATACACTGTAAGCAAAACGTTCCCTAAAAACCTGATGTATCAAATGTGATACAAAAAATATATCATAAACAAAATGACTTGGCAATTTTTTTTTGATTTTGATTCAAGGCTTAATAAACATGTAATTTCCAAAAATATATAATTTTCTGCCATTTTTTTTAATGTGTCAGGTATTAAAGGGTTAAGGATGTAGAAACGTCCTCTCTATCTTCCCTGTGAAAGGCTCTTAGTCAAGGGTGTCTGGTTCTGGTTTGTTTTTTTCCGTGTTTAGACTAACAGAGATTCCAGCATGGTGGCCTTGTGAATGCTCCACCGTAAGTGTCATCAGCCGAAGACGGGATATCTCAGTCAGACTAAATTAGCTGGGTTGTCTGCGGTCTGACCTGATGATAGCTAAAATGGTGCTTTGCAGGAACTGTATGCAAAACAGATTTTTGCATGATTTTTTATGTTTTAACTATAGGTCCTAAACTGAACGGCTGACTCGTTTGTCAAGAATTTGCTCTTTGAACACTGCTCGTGATGAACAATAACACATTAAACCTCAGGCTAGTGTTCTTTACATACATTTCCACTAAAGCGTTATCATTTAACTCTTGTTTACTTGCCAGGACAACTGTTGCATGTAAATTTCAGCTTGAATGTTTTTGTTTCCCTGTTTTTTTTTTCCTCTCTGTAAGGTTATCTGAAATCACACGCTCACAGAGACCCTCCCTAAAAAAACCATCAGACCTTTGCCGCTGTGGAAAGGCTAACATTTAAAAATGAAACTAAATAGGCTTTCTGTGGCTTTTGTGAGATATGTGTACCCATAGTCGTATGTAAAGCGAGTTTCCTGCGTTCCAGGCTGTAGTGTGTAAGGAAAGATTGGGCAACTGAGTTTCTCTGTTCTAAATGTAGGCCATTCTTGTACTAAAGCTGGTGTTTTCCTTGCTGGTGCTCTGACCTGAATCAGTTTTTCCTCTCCCCTGTTACAATGCGCTCTTATTTAGAATGATAGCAGAGGACTCTGGTCGAATTATACATAGTGTCGGTCGGATGGAATATGCGGACTGGATTCGTTTGTGAAGTGGACCTGGAGTTAACACTGAATGTATCGCTTGTAGATGCCGTATGAGAATAGGGGAAAAGAGAGATGACTACAGGAAAACACTGTTTATGTGTGACTGTGTGTCTTGCCAGATCACAAATCAAATAAGTGGCAATATTTCCATCAGCAAATAATTTTTCTGGGGGATTTATTAACTTTTATGTTGGATTTAGTGGTAAATAAAAGGCTTAAATGATAACACTTTACAATAATGTGTCATATGTTAACATTAGTTAATGTATATTAACTAACAATGAGCAAGTTACATTAATCTTTGTTAATGTTAGTTAATACAAATCCAGCTGTTCATGTTAGTTCACATGTGTGAAGAAATACAACATTTGACTTTCAATGATGTATTAGTAAATGTTGAAATTAACATTAGGATTGATAAATGATGTGGGAAGTATTGTTAATTCTTAGTTTAAAGTAATTAAAAAAATGTTGGTTTAACTTAAAAAAATTAAGTAACCTGGCTACCTTAATTTTAAGTTCATTGAAATGGTAAAAATTGAGTTAATTCAATGAAGGAGATTGATTCAATCATCAGAATCTCAAATTATTATGTTATCTGAACTACATAAATTATTTAAGTTGATTTGACAAAAGAAAAAACTGTTGTGATTACAAATGAAACCTTAAAATGTTACCAATTTAGTCTAGTGGATTTGGAAGGGTAATAATTTCCCCCTGTAATTTTTTTTTTCATGAACATTTATTAACAAATGTGATTCATTATTTTTTCTTACCATTTATTTATTTATTTTAGTTTATAATCTCCAATATTTCTATATTTGCCCCCTGAAATATTTTTTTTCAGATGTTTATTATAATTTTTTCCCCTAATATTTATGTATTCCTCATGGAATCATCCATTAATGTAAATTTTAGATATTTTTTTTTTTTGTCTTAATGTTTAGTTAGTTATTAGTTTATCTGGAATGTATAATACGGGATAATTAAGTTAAATGAAATGGCATGCGACCAGATGCTCTGTATATTGGCTTCTTGATCATTTGCAGCCTCGGTTAGATTTTCAAACAAAACAAAAAAATGATGAAAAATAAGAAATTTAAATGAGAGTGCATTGTTGAAACCTTCAGTGTGCTTTCCAAACCTCAATTAGCATAATTAAATTTCATAATAACAAATTTTATATGCAACATTGTTTATCTTTATTTTTTTGCTTAACGTTTGCTTGTACTATTGTAATGTGACTTTTTTTTGGTAGTTTTGTCTCAAGTTAACTGTATAATAATGTAGTCTGTCTCAACATGCCAATGTGTTTAATGGTGATTTGGTCATTTGTTTTGTTAGTTTAAGTTGTATTCTGGCAAAAGGAATACTTTGACTGTGAAGTATGTGCCTGTACTTGTTTGTGAACTGTACAGCATTGTATCCTTGAGGCAGTTTGCAGTAACCCTTATCAGTCAAGCTTGAAAGACAGTACAGAGGTCAAGAGGAAACAGACAGTAATGGAGAGAGGACGTGCGATCACATGTCCCTGACCCAGAGCTGCAAACCGCTTGGGCTTAAGCCAGGCTTTTAGCCTCACAGCCGGGTTATGAAATTAACTTTATTTGAGCTTGCATGACTTGACTTCCTGAATGTTGAAAACTAGTTCAAATGAGGTGAGGATCTGAAAGCATTATGCAAAGCAAATAGGTCTAATTTTACCCTAATTTTACTCTCTGTGTATCTCTTTTCTCTTTTTTATTAGTCTTGTGTATCTTACTGCAAAGAAAAAATCTATTTATAAAAAAATGATTTTAGGTACTGTAATGCAAATATGTGTATAATTTCAAGGTATATTGTGTATTATTGTGTATATATGATTAATATAATACAATTTAATCACCGTTCTTTAATTTTAAAGTCATCGACTCAAATATGATGGTTTCTGTATGATAATGAGAATTATTTTTTTGTGGTCGAATGATAATGACAATAATACCTAACAAAAGTAAATAACCTTCTGATATTATGAGACTGTGGAACAAAGGTTTGTCTCGAATGTTGTAAAATCAAATGAGGATTTTTTAACTCGATGGATTTTTTTTTTTCTGCACAAATACATTACAAGGTTTTAATCGAATGTAGTTTTCTTGACACAAACCCAGAAAATATTCATATCAACATTTTCCACCTTGCTTTTTCCTCCAGATTGCCCGAAGATGTGTGGACAGAGGGCGTGCACTGATTCGGGCGAGTGCTGCCACCCCCAGTGTCTGGGCAGCTGCACCATGCCCGACAACGACAGGGCCTGTGCCGCCTGCCAGCACTACTTCTACGAGGACCGCTGCGTGGAGGATTGTCCGCCGAACACGTACAAGTTTGAGGGCTGGCGTTGCATCACCTTGGACTTCTGCTCCAAGGTCCACCTGCCTGATTATGACCGTTTCGTGATCCACGGAGGAGAGTGCATGTCTGACTGCCCACCCGGCTTCACGCGGGATGAGAACCGGAGGTATAATGACTTTCTGTGCATTCAACTTTTTATTTCGAAAGTGTGCATGTGATAAATGGTTATATTTTTTTAGCGAAAATTAGTAAATCAAAGCATATCTGTGATTTTTGTGAATTTTTGTTTCTGTTTTTTTTTAATCATATTTCTGTTACATATTGTTTTCGTTTGTTTTATTTTCCAACTTCCTTTTGGAGTTTGAGTAACATGAATATCCTGCACTGAAAAAAGTTTTTAATATCGTTCATATCATTATTTGATCTTTTTAGGGCCCGAGCACTAACCGTGTGAGGCCCTATTGAAACTGTTGGGATCATTATTTTTTTTTTTTCCTGCAAAGTAAGCGCCATTTTCGGGGCTACAACATGCTCAAAAACTTACCAAATTTGGCACGCATGTCAGGACTGGTAAAAATTTTGTGGGTTTCGCGGATGGGCGTGGTAAAATAGCTCGCTAGCGCCACGTAGAAAATTGGAAAAAATTAGCCCCTCGTCCACGTTCAACCTACATGCACGAAATTTGGTGGGGACGTGTATCATATCAAGACGCACTAAAAAGCCTCAAGAAACTATAGCCTTAACTCGACAGAAAGTCCGCCATTTTTTATTGTTATTATTTTATTTGTATTGTATAATACTGTAAGTGCATAGTGCTAAGATTTGGGTCTGTAAATATATATATATATATATATATATATTGTATATTGTAGACAAATATATATATATATATATATATATATTGTATATTGTAGACAAATATATATATATATATATATATATATATATATATATATATATATATTGTATATTGTAGAGAATTGTTGTCAGATTTCATTGGTGATTTCAAACACGAAATCTTATTGTAATGGAGAGAGGAAATGTTTCCCCATTCGAAGAGATAGGAGCTGCACTTACGTGCCTTACACCGTGTCCTAACTACACGCGACGCGATGAAATTCCAGCGACAGCAAGTGTGTCTGTCCACACTAGACGCGACGCGACTGTGAGATGCCACACATTCAGAACACCGTGGTGTGAGCAGAGTCTCTCTGTGAAAGTGCACTGTTGGCCCGCACTCGCATTGAATATGGGTAAGGACATAATCAAATCAAGAAATAACATTATTAAAAATCAAAACATTAACAAAATATACTCATTGACTAATTTTGTTATGAAGTACAGTCGTATGTTTGCATAGAATTCATTTTGAACACTGTATTACATGCTTTCAAAATCTGAGGTAAATTATCCGTTATCGCTTGTGGCACAATGACCTATTTTTAACTAAAAATAAATAATGTGTACTCATAACCAGTGTAATTTCTTCATTCTGTAAGCCGCGACGTCGCAGAAATAGGAACCGTTTCTAAATTAGAAACTTCGCGTGTCGCCGTCGCGTCTGGTTAGGACAAAAACTCTGATTAACATGGAAAAGATAACTTTTATCGCGTGTCGCGGCGTCGCGTCGCGTGTAGTTAGGACACGGTGTTAGAGGTGTTTCAAATATGGCCACCGAGTGAAATGACTTTTCACGAACTCATTAATAAACATTCTGAATGACTCAAAACAAACCAATGTTCTTTTGTCGGAAAGATCGAAAAAAGTTCAGTTGCATTTAAACTTTAGCCTTCTCTGAACTGAAGGTCACGTGATGATGTGCAAGTGAGATATTTGGTAATCGGTATTGGTGACACATTTTGATCGTGCTTTTTTCCCAGCATGTCTGGCAGCATGACCTGCACCGCCTGTAACGGCCCATGTGACAAGATCTGTGATGAAAAGGTCATTGACTCAGTGGACGCGGCTCAGTCCCTCAAGGGCTGCACCGTTATCAAAGGAAACCTGCATATCAAGATCCGCCGTGGCAGTGAGTATCTGCGGCTCAGCAGCTTCTGTTACTGACTTTCCACCGCACTGCTCACCGACACTCGTTTCCATCTCTCTAGCCAACATCGCCTCGGAGTTGGAGAACTTCCTGGGACTCATCAAGACTGTGACGGGATACATTAGGATACGTTCATCACACACCCTGAGCTCGCTCTCCTTCCTCAAGAGCCTGAGATACATCCATGGAGAGGAACTCTGGGATGAGTAAGACGTGAATTTAATACTTTGTCCGAACAGGGTACTTCGTGTATACATGCAGCAGCCATCTTTGGAAAACAGTCTTGACAAGTCGAACCACGAATGACGTGCCAAGTGAGCTGAACTGTATGAATAGCGTTCGTGGTTCGACTTGTCATGACTGTTTTCCAATGATGGCTCCTGCCTGTATACACGAAGTGAACTGTCTTTAAAGTATCTTCTTATTAAACGGTCTGTACACTTACAAAGTTCTCAATGCTTCGTTTTGCATGTAGGGACCCTCATTATGTCAATGTGTTAGTGTGGGGCTATTTTGAGCTTTGTTAGTGGTATTAACTACTATTAACTAATTAAATGCCCCCATATACTAGCATATACGCTAAATAGTTTTTAGAGATAAAACTCTTTACATTCGATTATCATGAAAACAAATCTCAGAGAACGGTCGACTAGGTACCAATGTGTAATTAGACCGAAGGTTCATTTTGCGCCGGAGTTCTCCTTTAATGAATAGTAATGATGGTGGGATAGTGGACCAATGAGATTTTATGTTGGGTGGGGCTACTCAGTGCAACAGTTGTTGGTTTATAAGGGTTCCATACGGAATTAACGGAATTTGACTGAATGGGTCCCGTGCGTCATAGAAGAAATGTGTAATTTAATTCAATCCCTGTTTGTTTACTGTTATTCCATTTTCAAAACAGATCAAAACATGTTTTGATCTGTTTTGAAAATGGGATAACGGTAAACAAACAGGGATGCAGGCTGTATCCACTGCCTTTCGTAACAACTTTTGCACAGAGAGACTGTTACGAAAGACTAAGTTGAGCTCTGGGAACGTTGTCTGAAGTCTGTTCCTTTAACGTTCCCTTAAACATGCATCATCAAGCAAACATCAGAACAGTACTATACCTGTTTGCTAAATGCAGCAAATGGAGCATTTGTATTATATTGACTTGACTAATAAATATAAGCATGTCAGTGTGCCACTTGCAAAAGTGGCAAAACATGCGTCAGACTGAAGCTTTCAAGTGTGCTGTAGGGTCAAGGGAAACGCTCTCTTCTAATGCACATGAAGTGCTTACATTCCAAACGCAGCTTTTACTGAAGCTGTTTATCTTTTATGATAATTTGCGTCAATTCTGGTGAATCATCAGCTTATATGTGCTGTAAAGTAATGGCCACAAGATCCTGCTGCAACATACACACACAGTCTGGGTGTTTATAAGAGTGACAGTCATCTGATTTCACTCCTCAATGTTTGCATTTTTCTTTAAATATACATTGTGTGTATAACCAGCCTAGTTGTTAATGAAAAGAGGGAGGTATGTGTATTGACTAATAATTCACAAGTTTTGACAACATTTTGTCTCTTGCCACCGTAGTTTTATATACCAACCTTGTGGTTAATGAGTAAACTATGTTTCAGTTCAGAAAAAACGCACTGTTTCAAAGGACAGTGTTTCCACAATCATGGAAAAGCTGGAGAAAAAAAAAACAGGGAAAATGGAAAATGTACTGGAATAGCCATGAAATAATATAAAAACTCTTTTCAAAAAGATTTTTTACTATTCAGTTTACGGCTGTCAAATGATTAATAGCGATTAATCGCATCCAAAATAAAAGTTTGTGTTTACATAATATATGTGGGTGCACTGTGTATAATTATTTTGTATATATAAATACATGCTTGTATATATTTAAGAAATATTTTCGTGTATATACTGTATGTATATTTATATATTATAAATATTTTTTTCTTAAATATACATGCATGTGTGTGTATTTATAAATACAAAATAATTATACACAGTGCACCCACATATATTATGTAAACACAAACTTTTATTTTGTATACGATTAATGCGATTAAGCATATTTTATTGTTTTATCGGTTTTTGTCACTTATTCATTGTTTTTGTGATGTTGTCTTCAGCGCGTATGCCTTTGCTGCTTTGGATAACCCGCATCTCCAAATGCTGTGGGACTGGTCCCAGCACAATCTCACAATAAATTCTGGAAAGCTGTACTTCCGCCAGAACCCCAAACTCTGCATGTCCGAGATCCGCAAAATGTGGGCGAAAACAGGAATCAAGGAGAAGTTTTTGGAAGGAGATTTCCGCAACAATGGAGACCGTGCAAGCTGTAAATATGAATTGTTCTCAGTTGATAGAATTTAAAATGCATATTACATTTTCACTGAGTAAATTGTTTTTTTTTTTTTTTTTCCTCAGGTGGGAGTAAAATCCTTAAGTTCTTATCAAATAGCACGAGGAGTAATAGAATCGAGTTGACATGGGAACTTTTTCGACCACCAGATTCCAGAGACCTCATCAGTTTTATTGTATACTACAAAGAAACGTAAGTCTTGTGGACATTTTATTCCGATGTTTTAAGCAGCCTTTCTCAATAGCATTAAAATGTTTAAGCAGCTTTGTAAATATCCGTTATGTTCTCTCTTAGGCTTTTCCAGAACATTACAGAGTTTGATGGTCAGGACGGTTGCGGATCAGACAGCTGGAACATGGTCGACGTGGACTTACCGCAGGACCAAACCCAAAATCCTGGTGTTACCCTGTCAATGCTGAAGCCCTGGACTCAGTATGCCATCTTTGTTAAAGCTGTAACGCTAGTTGTGGAGGACAGGGACAAGGACAGGCAGCATCTTGGGGCGAAGACTGAAGTGGTGTATATTTGGACTAAACCATCAGGTAATGATCTAGATTCAGGTCAATCATAAATTTAAAGGGTAATTCCACCAGTGGATACATGAATATGTATTGAAAGTGGTACATATATGTTGTAGTAAAGTATCATAAATTTCTAATTTGGGTCCTTCTTGGCCGATAAAAGGCAGAAAATGACTTTTGAGTGCTTGTGGATTGTGGAAAACAATCCCCATAGTGCATTGCAATGCTCAGCTTTGCAGGCCACTCCCACTACTCTGCCCATCAATGTAGACTAGAGTTGAGCTCCACTCTACGCTACCGCCTAGAAATCATTTCGCACAATGAAATCAGATAATCAGTCCATCCAGAAAAACGCGATTATGCGATCGCTGAATTCAAAGCAAAATCAGCCAAAGTCCGCATATTTATGCGGGGGCCGCATTTTTTCAAATACGCCACACTTTCGCCGCATAAATTGCCGATTTCCGTGCAAAATATGCGGGGTTTGCATAATTTCATAATCCTCGCATTTTCGTTGCAAAAAAGTCACATGTATCTTAGCAGAAAGTTGAAAAATGTTGCGTTTGCTTCACACAAGAGCAGCCATTTCCCCCTGTTTCCATGGGAACGTTATGAAGTGACGCAATTACGCGATGCCAGACAGATTCACGGAGGCGATTGACATCTCACAAATCGAACTCGTATAACTGTCTGTCACACATTCTACCGTCACATCGTTACTTAATAAACAACATAAGATAAAAGAAGTAGCATCAAACAGAAATTACCCGCACACATGGGGTGTTCGAGGCGCACATACAACACTGCAGAGAGTTCAACAGGGAGCGCGCAGCTCTTAAAGGGGCCACACCTTTTTTACACTCGTTACAGTCTGACATAAAACAAGATGAGAAATTAAATATTCCCAGCAATTTCTATGATGTAGTATGCTTGCTTATCAAAGGAAGTAATAAGAAATGACTCTTATTACTAGTGAGAACAGGATGTTGGGGGAATCACTTTTTTCTCTTTTTCATCAAACAGCAATTTTTGCAAGTTCCCTCAATTTTTGCAAATTCCTGCAATTTCATTGCATAAAATTGCATAAATATCCCGCAAATATCCCCAATTAAATATCCCCAATTTTAAAGAAAACGGGCCGTGTAATCAATCAATTTTTGCCCGCAACAATCACAAAAAAACTCTGCGTTTTT
Organism: Cyprinella venusta; assembly: GCA_038021265.1. Classification (NCBI taxonomy): domain Eukaryota; kingdom Metazoa; phylum Chordata; class Actinopteri; order Cypriniformes; family Leuciscidae; genus Cyprinella; species Cyprinella venusta. The sequence continues at coordinate 46,768,507 of CM075864.1, read as the reverse complement.
CTGGAAGGACTGAATACTATTATGGTAAATGTAATATATAAATCGCAAATTTTTTCACAAATTTTTGGAAATTACCACCACAAAATCAGTCATTTTGATCGCAAAAATCACAAAAAAAAATCGTGAAATCCTGGAGGGACTGGATAATGCGTTCTAATATGAAGACGTAAGAGCGTCAAGGCGGCCAATGGATTGGTGTGATTATATATGGGCTTCAGACAATTGGCATCGACAAATTAAAGACTTTTAAATTGTCTCTATTTCAAATAAATGCTGTTCTTTTGAACTTTCTATTCATCAAAGAATCCTGAAAAAAAAATTGTACATAACTTTTTTTCAGCATTTGATGATCATAATAAACATTTCTTGAGCAGCAAATCATCATAGTAGAATGATGTCTGAAGGATCATGTGACACTGAAGACTTTAGTAATGATGCAGTAATGAAGGCGACGCACACTCTTTTGATAATTGAAACTTTGGTTTTTAGTGCTAAAAGTTCATAATAAAACATAATTAGTATTTGTCAATAAAAAAGATAAAATTATATTTTAAAAAGTAAGGTAAGAAGTCCTCTAAAAAGTATAATATATTATATATTTATAAATATAATTTGTTTTATTATTATTATATCACATATTTTAGTAGTTTTGGGTATCATTTGAAAGCTTACAAACTCAGAATTCATCCTGTGAAAACCGTTTTGAAATTGGATGCTGCGTTACCATAGAAACATTTTTTTTTATTAAGCCCCTCCCCTTTTGGGCATCATCTTTCATAATTTATTATCAAAATCTTTTCTAATCTTGACAAAACACATTGTCAGAAAGGTCTGAGTCTCAAGGTTCCATATATAGTGACAGAAGTGATATTTGGATAGAAATTTATTAATTTGTTATGGCAAAATGGGTACAATTAAATTCAATGGAATTCAATGGCACCTGGTGGCTATTTTTTGGTATAACGCCTAAACAAAATCTCATGGGAACTTCAATTTTTGTGATATCAACTTTAAATCTGGAACACAACTTGGTTAGAAATATAGCTTTCATTTTATAGTGATTTTATAATAAAAAATATGTTAAAAAATATTTATTTTATATTAAAAGGAAATATATTAATAAAGTATATTTGATTTACTGTAAATTATAACTTCCATAACTTTTTCATAGTTTGATTTTTTTGAAGTGCTTTCACTTCAGCCATAATCTGCTGATTGTTTTCTTTAAAACAAGACCAAACTTAGGTCTACATTCCAAAGCATTCTTGAATTACAACCATTTAAGTTTGTATAGTGGATTTTAATGTCAATTATCAAAAATGGGGGTGACAGGTAAAGGGTTTAAGTAAATTTATCTTGTTTTAAAGAACATTTCAATACTTTAGATGCTGATTAGGAATATATTTTTTAGCAGTGTCAACTTATTCCATGCAGGGTGTTTTCGGCTTAGTGGTTTAAAATCTCGTACCGTAACTCAATGGTTGTGTGCTCAACCCCCAGAAGGGATGATTCTTGACTTTCCATGGGTCGCACCAAGGGGATTTATTCTGAAGTCAACATTTTTTTGCTAAATAAATGTTTTGTTGTTGTTTTTTCCAGCACCCTCAATGCCTGTAGACATTCGTGCGTATTCTAACTCTTCATCAAAGCTGGTGGTGCGGTGGTCTCCACCTGTGACCCCCAATGGAAACAACACCTACTACCTGCTCCGCTGGAAGCAGCAAGGCGAGGACCATGAGCTCTACCAGCACAACTACTGCTCCAAAGGTCTGGTCTGAATTACACACTCAAACTGAGCACCATTTTCCCCAACAGCAATTCAAACTTTTAACCATGAAACAGATAAACATATTATTGAGAACATCTGAAGCATCTAGAGTAACTAGATCAAATTCTATTGGAAAACTCTCCAAAATGGATGAAGCTTTGTCATAATAAAATAATGTGCAGCATATTCAAACCATTCAACGCTGTCTGTATATTGTTAGTGCTGCTCTTTAAGCCTACTATTACTCATGCTTTAATTTAATTTGTTTTCTTTCTTGCTTTTCTGTGGGGCTTTCAGAATGTACATTTTGAGCATATTGAAATGATACCAGATCAGAAAAAATGTAACCGTGTTTGTGTTTTTCCTGACAGAACTGAAGATCCCCGTCAGGATTTCAGCCACGGGTTTGACAGAAACCGAAGACACCAAACCCACCAAACCTGAAACAGGGGGGAGGGACAAAGCCCCCTGTTGTCCGTGCCCTAAAACAGAGAAGGATCTGAAGCAAATCGAGGACGATATCTACTACCGCAAAGCCTTCGAGAATTTCCTTCACAATGCCATATTCACCCCCAGGTAAACCCAGGAGTTTGATCACATGATTGTTACGTTCTCCTGAAATACTGCTATAATTCATTTTCTAATTCTTGTTAGCAGTGATGGGAATAACGGCGTTATAAATAAGCGGCATTACTAACAGCTTTGTCTTTCTCAGTAATGAGTAATCAAACTAATTACTGTTTCCCCCGGTACAACACCAAAGCGGTTTCCATCCGAGTAGGCTCTCTCTCTGCCATAGGAACTGTAAAGTTTTTTCTCTGGTGTGTGTGTGTGTGTGTGTGTTTATGAGGTGCCGGACTGGATGCTCTTGAAGCGAACTCGAAGCGAAGCGACTGCGTGAGAGGGACGTTTGTTTATAAATAAATGACAAATTTCAGCATTAGAATAATCTCTGTAGCCTATTGGTATCATCTGTAACGTTTTAATTAATTTACATTATAAAACACTAATCTACACTATCATAATGTTGCTGCTGGACAATATGAGAGACACCTATAAAATTCAATGTATTATTTTAAATATTATCAGTACTATAGTAGAACAATAAAACATAATTTTAGGTTTAGGTTTAGAATATTTAATATTGCACAGACCATAACTGGCCAACAAATAAGTCTAAAAATAAAGTATGCTTAGATCAGTGTTGGGTAAGTTACTCTAAAAAAGTAATTAATTACTAGTTACTAATTACCTTTTCAACAGTGTAATTAGATTACTGTACTAATTACTCTCTCTAAAAAGTATTTAATTACTTTTAATTACTAATTACTTTCACTATCCCATATCAATCTCAACCAGCTGAATAATACAAGGATAGACATGAATCTGTTTTAATTCTTTCAAATAAATACTATAAAATTGCATTATCCTTAAACTGACCAAGGTGGAGAAGGTTACATTATAAAAACATACTTTTTAGCATCAGACATTACATTTTGATGTTAAACCCACTGTTGTTTTATGTCTGATCTCATGACATTTCACACTTTTTTCATACATATTTTACAATAATTCATACGAATTTGTACGAGTGCAGTCGTAATATTTAGACACCTCATAAAATGCATACGAATCGCTGTGAGATCGGATTGATCTATACACAGTATTTACCTCAATTACATCAGAAGTAACTGCAATTAAATTACAGATAAATTAAGAGTAATCCCTTACTTTACATTTTCAAGGGAAAAGTAATTAAATTACAGTAACTAATTACTTAGTAATTAGTTACACCCAACAATGGCTTAGATGTACCAAAAATGAATAAATAATAATAAAAACATATATATACATACAATAAAATTAAAATGATAAACAGTTTAACAAGATTTTATTTGTATAACCATGTAATTTATTCTATAGTGTCCATTTCATTCATTTAACATTAATATTGGGTGCAAGTTATTTGACATAGGCCTATTTTAACATTTTTTTTTTAAAGTAACGCAATTACTTTCACTGGTAATCAGTTACTTTTAAAATGATTTAACTTGCAACTAAGTAACTTGCCCAACACTGCTTGTCAGTAATTTTCATTTGAATTTTCTACTGAATATCAGCCAGAATTTTCATTTTACAATCATAATTGCCGTACCGGTCAACTCTACAACTCTATTGTAAATGTCACTTTTTATCAATTGAATGTGTCCTTGCTGAATTAAAGTATTCTTACTTAAAAAATCGTACTGACCATAAAATACTACTTTTATGGTACTTTTATTGAGCTAAAAACTGTATTTAACAGAAAAGGATTTAAAAAGAGTCTCCTTTTATATTTTTCATGCTTCTTAATTGGAATGACATGCGCATTAACTAATACTTAAATTGGCAAGAACTTCAAAGTTAATGTCAGAGTTGAAGCCTCGAAAAACATGTGACTTCATCCTCGTTCGAGTTTTGACGCGTCAGCCGGTCCAAAACATCCATTTAACTTCAAATTAAAACCTTTAATAGTAAATAAATCCATGTTAACCTTTTGTGATCTCAAAGATGAAGATTGAAAGGGACTGTTGATGTCTCTGGATTCGTAATGGCTCTTTGTTTCTCGTCTGTGAGGTTGTTTTGGAACATTTTCAGCGTTCCCTTAGTAATTGTTTCCCTCCGGCACTGGTGTCGGTAATTGTGTGGTACGGGCTCTTGAGTCTGGATTCAAATAACACGGGAGACCATGCAAAGCTAATGTAAATGACCATGTAAGCCTCGTTTTCTCTCTGATCTCAAAGGTGTAACGCATTAAGCGTTCTGTGCTAAAATGAGGACCGACATCTGTATCCTATTATCATCCATCATCGGGCTGGGCGGCGCATGTGTCCTGCCGAGCGTGCCAAAATCGCTGTATACCTGAGCTGACTTGTATTGAAATCAATGTATTTTTGAATTCAAGTTTTAGGCGGTGCAGGACATCAAAATGGCATTGATTCTCCATCCCGGCCTGCGTGATTCAGGGCTGGATTATCCTGCTCGGTCTGATCCGGGTTTTTTTTTTCTTCGTGTTTGTCATTGCTTGGCTGTCGACGTAAGCAACGGTGCCAGAACTATGTCAGGCAGCTGAGAAGTATGTCTGTACCGGGGCCAGCACAACCTGTTTTTATTGAAAACCGAGATATTGAGGGAAGTGCCTCGAGTTCCCTCGAAGTTCAGCATTTGGAGAGAGCCAGAGGAAGGGGGAACGAGAGGGAGAGGAAATCATATCCATTCAGTTTGCCATTCCCCCCTCAAACCGCTCTGCTGCCAGGAAATGCACAGTAATTCCATCTGGAATACCAATGAAATAAAGGGAAGTTCCCCTCCAGCCGGAGAGCACACAGATCAATGAATGCCGCTCTGCACGGAGGGAGCTTCAGAAAGAAGATTGAGAGAGAATGAAAAAGCTGTTTCAGGGGCATGTGGGAACAGAAGGGACAGAGATTACGAGGGAAAGTCGCTGGTTTAGAGATGGGGAATGTTCAAAATGGCAAACTACTACTAGTTGTACTTACTAAAAAGGTGTGTGTGGTCATATTAAGGTTTAGGGGTTTTATTTGACACCTCAAACCATGTGGATTTTTAAATTGTTTGGAATTGCTATATTTATTTATTTATTGCTCGAGACAATACAAAAAGAAGTGGCTTTTGCATAATATCCCTTCCATCATTGAAGTAACTACCGTTTACATGTTGTTGGATTTTTGGAAAGAAATGAATCATTTGTCCATCAAGGATGCATTCAATGGATCAGTAGTGACAGTAGCCAAGTTTCCATCCACTTGTCAATCGAATCATCTGAAGTTCGGGGGAAAAAAAACCCCTCATGCGAATAAAGCTGGAAAAAGTGTGTTTCCAGCCCATCCAACGGCTTTAAAACGATTAAAAACCTGTGCGTAATGACGTCACATGCTGTTTTGCGATCAAATTGGTATATCGAATTGATTTGAGACATGTTAAGGTGTTTCTATTCATTTTCTCACCAAATTGCACAACATTCAGGTGAACAAAGTTTTGCTAGGCAAAATGGATCGCGCCATGAAAACGTTTCCGATGAGACCGAACGCATTTCATTTGAGTCGATATTCATGAAATTCAATCGAATTTTCCTGTTTCCATGTGGCATTTTTCATTTGACATCACTTAATTCGGATAAAAACGTGTGGATGGAAACACACACACACACATACATATATATATATATATATATATATATATATATATTCTGTTTACCAATAAATGCTTTTCTGTTTTCCTTTCTTGAGCAAATCAGCATCGTAGAATGATTTTGGAAGGATCATGTGACACTGAAGACTGGAGTAATGATGCTGAAAATTTGTATCAGGAATAAATTACATTTTATAATATATTCTAAAAGAAAAAAAGTTATTTTAAATTCACAATATTGCTGTATATTTGATCAGATAAATACGGCTTTAAAAAAAGTAGTTGTAGCGACATCAAAATATTTGAATGCTACATATCAACTAAATGTGGTGTTAATTAATGGAGGGAGTTACGTCATGTTGTTCAATGGAACATTTGCTGTATTTTAAATGTGAAGACTAAAGTGTTTTTACTGACTATTTTTATACACATGGTCACATCCTGCGACTAATAACTGTTTGAGCGGCACATTTCAACATGGACTGATAATGAACATGTACTGTAAACTATAATGCATGCTTTACTCTTTTGAAAGAGAATGTTGACTTTGCAAAAACTAATTTATTGCTTATTTCGATGCAGAAACCTTGACTAACCTTATAAGTGAACCTCAGGGAAGAATACAGTTCAAAATACTATGTAGTGCATGCAGCTGATATGCTAATATGTACAGTACTGTTCATTTTTTTTAAAGAAGTGTCTTTTGCTCACCAAACAAGGCTGAATTTATTTGTAATATTGTGAAAACTTTCCAATTTATAGTAACAGATTTTTGTTTGAATATTTTGTAAAACATAATTCATTCTTGTGACGGCAAAGCTGAATTTTTAGTGTCATTACTTCAGTGTCACATGATCCTTCAGAAATCATTCTAATAAGCTGATTTGATGATTTCTTATGATCGATGCTGAAAACAGTTGTGCTGCTTAATATTTTTGTGAAAACCGTGATGCATTTTTTTTTTAGGATTCGTTGATGAACAGAAATTTGACAGCGTTTATTTAAAAACTAGGGCTGTGCAAAAGTTAATTGCGATTAATCGCATCCAAAATAAAAGTCTGTGTTTACATAATATATTTGAGTGTGCTGTATATAATTATTTTGTATATATAAATACCTATGCATGCATGTATATATTTAAGAAATATTTGTGCTTAAATTTTGTGTATATATATATATATATATATATATATATATTATATAAATAGAAATATTTTATATAGGAATAACACATTTTCTTAAACTTATACATGCATGTGTGTGTGTTTATATATACAAAATAATTATATACAGCACACACAAATATATTATGTAAACACAGACTTTTGTTTTGGATGCGATTAATCGCAATTAACTTTTGCACAGCCCTATTAAAAATAAATGATTTTTTAACATTATGAACGTATTTACACTCACTAAAAAAACACCTCACTGACATGATTGCGTTATGCAATAATTCAATAGGACAGCGATTAGACAAGACGGGGCTTGGGCCAGAATATCCAGTGTGCATCAGATACAGACAGAGATGTATAGCTTCATATCACGTCTCTCTGGCCTCATGCTCGGTCAAACTCAACCCATCTGTGGTGCTAGGATGTGTGTTTCTAGCAGGCAGAGGAAAGACTTACAACTTGTAGAGAGTTGAGTGAGAAACTGCTCCAGTGTGTGAGCGTTAGCAGGCCGAGGAATGGAGACCAGCTGTGGTGTGTGTGTGTGTGAAAGGATTCAGGGGGGATGGAGTCGTTGCCAGATCATCTGAGGACAGAAAACGTGATTGCTTTGGCATGGACAAGAGTAACTTGCTCATGTGGTTGTTACCCCACACGTTCACAAATGGGGTTAAAAATGGTCTCCTCAGTAATCAGTATTGAGGAAAAAGCTTCTCTTGAAGTGTCAATTAGCACAGAAAATTTCAACTTAATCTACTAATAAAGTAGTTCATTCACTCATTGTTTTATTATAGGTTCAATAACAGTTATCTTTTTTGTTTTACCATAAAAGGCTTTTATATTGTAAGGCGAGATTGTGAAAAATAATTAAAACCATTTTTAAAAAAGTTGCAAATATATCAGTTTCCGCACCACCAGATGTTGCGCTTGAAGGTTTCACTATGTTTCCTCCAATATATGTCAACTTTCTCGTTCTAGACCCCCCGACAGGCGAAAGCGAGATCTGTTTGGTGTGGCCAATGCAACTTCCATCCACTCTCTGCTGTCGGGACACTGGAACCTGACTGAAGGAAACTTCTCAGATGATGAGCCGCCTAGACGGGCATTTTCTTTTCTGGAGAGGAAGGTGAAGGAGCGAACTGCTGACATCAGTGGGCTGCAGCCCTTTACCGTTTACCGCATCGACGTGCACGCCTGCAACGAAGAGGTTCGACACTGCAGCGCGGCCGCCTTCGTCTTTTCCCGCACCAAACCGGCAGGTAAGATCAGGACATGTACATGGAATTGGTGGTGAAGCCACCAATATTGAATATTTGTTCAAAAATATCAGTGACAAACATTTTGGTTTCTTCGTTTTCTTGTAGAAAGAGCCGACGACATTCCTGGCTCAGTGACCTGGGAAGCTCTGGAGAATTCGGTGTTCCTGAAGTGGCCTGAACCGCATAAACCCAACGGCCTGATCCTGCTGTATGAGATTCAGTATCGTCTTGGGACAGAGGTGCCTGTTGCATTTTCAAAACCAAATCAGTGTCATGTGTTTAAGCAAGGTGTTGTTAAATATCCAACAAAATTGATTTATTGACTTAAAAATGCTGTAACATTTAAGGCTTTTAAAAAAATGTCAATAATATTATGAAACAAACTGTAGTATGACTTCAATAAAAATCTGCTTTAAGTAGTTTGGCACATTATTATTATAAATATTTTTAAAAAGCATTTTTTTTTATTTAGCCTTATGATCAGTCACATTGATTTTACCACATTGTTGATGATATTGCTGATTTAATGCCCCACAACACCTATATATATATATTAGGGCTGGGAAAAGATTAATCGCGATTAATCGCATCCAAAATAAAAGTTTGTGTTTACATAATATATGTGTGTGTGTGTAGTGTGTATAATTATTTTGTATATAAATACACACATATGCATGTATATATTTAAGAAAATTTGTTATTAATATATCAAATATTTATATTTATGTATAATATTAATTTTGTATAAATATATATAAAGTATGTACATGCAAATATTTCTTAAATGTTTACATACATGTGTGTGTATTTATATATACAAAAATAATTATACACACTACACACACATATATTATGTGAACACAAACTTTTATTTTGGATGCGATTAATTGCGATTAATCTTTTCCCAGCCCTAATATATATATATATATATATATATATAGCTGTAAAAAAAATTTATAGACTTGAAAAATTTACAGACTTGAAAAAATCAAACAAAAGTAATTGAAATAGCTCAGTACAACAAATCTTTCAAGTGGTTTCCCCAAGTTCAACTGAAAATGCAACTTTTAAATTCTTCTGCATATATATTTATATAGTTTAACAGTATGCTGTCAATTGATTACAAAAAATAACTAATTAATCTGACATATTTATGTCATTAATCACAATTAATCTCACCCAACTATAATATTTATCATACATTTTTTTCCACATTCAATCATAGTTTAATGGCGTCTTTTTAAGTAGTAGGAATGAAGACCAGAATCAACAATAATGCTACTGATTTCTTTATTTGAGTGGCTTTTTTTCTCAATTTCTGTCTTATGAAATAGGGCTGTCAAACGATTAATCGCAAATAATAGCATTCAAAATAAAAGTTTGTGTTTACATAATATATGTGGGTGCACTGTGTATAATTATATATATATATATATATATATATACACTTACATGCTTGTATATATTTAAGAAATGTTTTCATGTATATATACTGTATATAGATTTATATATAATTTATATTATATATAAATATAAATATTTTATATATAAATTTTTTTTTCTTAAATATACATGCATGTGCGTGTATTTATAAATATACAAAATGATTATACACAGTTCACCCACATATATTATGTAAACATAAACTTTCATTTTGGATGCGATTAATCGTGATTAATCGTTTGACAGCCCTATTATGAAATGAGTATCAATATTAGTATGTGAGGATAGATCAACATCAGTATTGCAAATATTTAGACAATCACGATACTGATTTAAAATGTGCACATCATGCCTCCCGAAGAGAAGCACACATGGCACAATTATTATAGTTACTGAATAATAAGTTTTTTTAAATAATATATTTATAATACGTTTACTTAAATAAATGAATAAACCTGCATACAAAAAAATTGCACCCCAGCTAGGGTTTTCCACCCTGCATTTTTGCAAAAATTGTTAACTAATTTATCAACTATTGATTTGTGTGTTAATCTTTTTTTTTTCCTTTTCTTATCTTTTTTCCTCCTTACAGCCTGAGAAGCATGAGTGTGTATCCCGTCAACACTACAGGGAGCACAAAGGGGTAAAACTCTCCAATTTGGGACCTGGGAACTATTCTGCCCGTGTGCGGGCAACATCTCTCGCCGGAAACGGGTCCTGGACTCAACCCATAGCTTTCTATGTGATTCAGGTTGAACGTAGGTTTACCATCATTTTCATCACTTTCAATTCCAAAAGTTTGAGAATTAAAACAAAAATGTAGACACGTTATTGAGTTCTGACTTTTTTTTCTTGCACACTCAAGAAACACATTACGAACACTTCCTGTACTTCATGATCATCCCGATCATCCTGATTTTCGCCGCCTTCGCTGCAGTGGCTTTCATCTTGGTGAACAAGAAACGGTATCAGTTTTAACACATCTATACTCTACGAATAATTGTCAAATGACAAAATAGGCCCCTCTGGATGAAATGTACTTATCTGAGAAGTCCAGATTTAGTGATTTATATAGAAATGTTTGCTAAATAAGTGCTTTTGGCATCCACAGAAACAATGACAGGCTTGGAAATGGAGTCCTTTACGCATCCGTTAACCCAGAGTACTTCAGCGCAGCAGAGAGTGAGTATTGTCAAGGGCAGGATCGACTCCACTTAAATAGTTTTTGTAAATATGCAGTGTGTGACTAACTTTCTATATTATGCTTGCAGTGTATGTGCCGGATGAATGGGAAGTGGAGCGAGAGAAAATCACCATGTGCCGAGAGCTTGGACAAGGATCTTTTGGTATGGTGTATGAGGGCATCGCGAAAGGTGTTGTCAAAGATGAGCCGGAAATCAGGGTGGCCATCAAAACCGTCAACGAATCGGCTAGCTTGCATGAGCGCATTGAGTTCCTTAATGAAGCCTCGGTGATGAAGGAGTTTAATTGTCACCATGTGGTTAGTCATGACAAATCTCATCTTATACTCGCAGTATTAGTGTATAGTAGCCTTAAAACTGTTCAATAATGTGTTTGTGATTGGTTTAGGTGCGTCTACTGGGTGTGGTCTCGCAGGGTCAGCCCACCTTGGTGATCATGGAGCTGATGACACGAGGAGATCTGAAGAGTTACCTACGCTCACTTCGATCCGCTGAGGTGAATACAGGCACACACGGGACATCTTCACATCGTTGACCAAATTTGGCCAATCAGATTGATTTTTTTTTTTTTCCGAACCGTTCTGAATTCCAGCAAATTAAACACCGCCATATGGAATTGTGGTGGAATTATGATGGGTAATTGAGCGATTGCCATTAATCAGAATTAATCTTCCATTCACAACTGCATGTCTTTCCCTAAATGGACTGCTCACTGCGGTGCGCTCCTGGTATGTCTATAAGCCCCTCCAATTCAGTTGCTTGATCTCTGTTCCCAAACCTAGTGAGCTTAGCTTACCTTCTAAGGCTGCATCATTAATGAACAATGCAACCTTGAGAGTGACAGATTTGAAATGTTTTTCTCAGGCAGCAATTCTGCATACACAGATTCATCGGCCAAAGATAGCCCAAGAGGACGTCTAACAGACATATAAACAGAAACCAATTACAGTTTATTTTGTTCCGCATCATGCTTACGGCCATGAAACAGTAGGGACCTATGAATTCCGCGATAACGAAATCACAGGCGGAATTGCGGAATTGGCCAATCTAGTGTTAGTGCGGAATTTCGTGAATTTTTACATATTTAGTTTGAAATTCTGTTTTTGTGGTGGAGATGAATGCATTTCTGGTAAAAAAGCAGACCGGGGGAAGCAAATCTGGGCGACACAAACCCCTCAACCCGTCATTTCAGCTCCAATGACGAAATGAAATCAATGAAAGCTTGGCGAAGCAGCTCTCCACAGCTCTGCTTTCGTTGGCTAAAAGTTGAGAAACTCAACGCTATAAGCCGTCAGTGCCGAGCCGAGCAGTTCGCACGTGACTTATGCAGTGTTTCCCACACATTGACTAATTTGCCGCCACATACTGCGTTTCTCTATTTAAAACACGCAGCGTATTCTTTCAGTTGTATTTCCCCGCTCTCACACACACACACAACGTGCACACCGCGTCTGTCTATGAAAAGACACCTTTGTCCTGAAAAGGCTCCTGAGTAAATGTCTGTATTACCTCAATAAAGTTAAGGTCATTCCTAATTTATTTGTATTTTGTAATACATTTTAATCATTAACTTTAAAAGCATACTATATTTACAACTAAAATTACTGTCATGGGTAAAAAAACTTAATTCCCAAAAATTAAAACGGCACCTATTATGCCCCTTTTTACAAGATGTAATATTGGTCTCTGGTGTCCCAAGAATGTATTTGTGAAGTTTCAGCTCAAAATACCCTACAGTTAATTTATTATAACCATTTGAAAATGTCATTTTGGGGCCTACTTAAAAATGACCCGTTTCGGAGGTGTATGGCTTTAAATGCAAATGAGCTGCATATCCCCGCCCTGCCTATGGATGAGGGTGTAACTTGATATCAATGGCAGTCGGTACTGAGAGACTGAGAAACCGGAGAAACCGCAGTTGTCATTCAGCAGCGTACGTTTGAATTGGAATATATAAATACTACTAAAAGACTCCGGCAGAATAAACACAAATGAGAATGGACCAGTACGTCTCGGTATGGTTATTTGATACATTTATGTACTTATAGCGTTGTAATCGCGTCCCCTTTGAAATGATGGGCATACAGCACACACACAAACACACACAAACACTAATGCTAGCGCAATTTTTTTGAAATTACATACACATACTCTGATAAAGTTTGCTGCGTACGAGCGAAATTACAGTTATGCAGGGACCTGTGGCGTCATGTTTACTTGTCATACCGCTGCTTCTGTGGCAAATGTGAGGAGATGGCTAACTTACAGAACAACAACATACAGTATATGCAGTTTTTAATACAATATCTTTAAATATATATAAACGTGTGGTTACACACTATGCAAACAAGGTTTAAATTATATAGCCTACATCCTACGACGACAACAACTTTAGACGCATTTGTTGTTGAATTGGCTAACATTGACTGAAAAGACTATTTGCTAAAAGTTCATAAAATACACTTACTGTTACTGGATGTGACGGTGGACCGCAAACAGTAGATTACGATCCACAGTTGAGGATTAACTTTTAAGCTACAACAACAGGATTAACCCACGAACATTTATGTTTCCAAGAGACATTACCGGCTGTCGTCGTTGAAACAATGCAGGATGCGTGTACAGATCACCGAGGGAGGGGTCTTGGCCACAACCACACTGTCAATCAAACCGCTTTCTCATTTTCTACGTCACAAAGAGCTGGATCTCAGAACAGCTCGTTCTGAGACAGTGAATATGATTTATTGAGATTGTAAAAAAAAACACTGGGTGGATTTTTATCATTCTAGGGTGGTTTTGCTCACACACTGCCGACACACATTTATGTTCAAACACCATGTAAAAGTGAATTTTACATAATAGGTGCCCTTTAAAACTGTAATGTCTATGTTCCTACGATAGCTCTTTCAAGAACGTTTAGTTTATCCTGAAAAGTGCTCATTGTCAGAGTTGTAAACACGACTGCATTCTTCTTCCATGAGGGGGTTTGGCTTCACCGCATCTTTGTTTCCAGACGAAACGTTAAAGAATGAGACACGCCGGAAATCCTGTAGAATCCAACCAATCAGATGACGACTTTGTGTTTCCTGTTTTGTGTTGCTTATGCATTATACGTTAAGCCCACAGTCTGAGGCTGAGATTAATTTGCATGATCCATTTGATGAAGTTTCAGCATGAAATGGATAAGACTCACTGGGTTTTGGAACATAACTTCAGTGTCATTCTCCTCTTCCTCGTCCTTCCTCAGAACACCTCCAGTTTGCCTTTGCCACCATTGAAGAAGATGATTCAGATGGCAGGAGAGATAGCGGATGGCATGGCGTACCTCAACGCCAACAAGTTTGTTCACAGAGACTTGGCAGCAAGGAATTGCATGGTGGCTGAGGATTTTGCTGTCAAAATTGGTGGTATGTGATGAAATGAGAAAAAAATATATTTGCTTTTCTCAACTATGTGAAATATTAATTACTTTTTTTTTTCCATTTAGATTTATTATGTTTTTGAGACGCAGCTTCTCTGAGAGGGTTTTGAGCTAGGGGCATTTCACAATAAATATTGATCATTTCACAGTTATTAAATTGAAAAATATTGCATAAACAAATTACACCTCATTTAAAATCTTTTGACATTTCGCACTATTGCTCACTAAATAATACAGATATTTAATAATAGATGTTTATTGTTTAATTCGTTATTTTAAAGTAGGCGTGAAATGGAAATCTATTTTATAAATACATGTTACTGATTTGATTGTAAATGATTCATCCAATATATGTTCCAGTTTTTACAAAATAAAGAAAAAAAAAAGGTTACACTTTATTTCGATAGTCACTTTAGACGTTCTACTAATTATAAGTAACTTTTCAACTACATGTCAACTAACTCTCATTAAAGTATTAGTATATTATAGTAGACTGTCAGTAGACTGTTAGGTTATGGTTAGGTGTTAGGCTTAGGGTTAGGAGAATAAGTTTATTTGTAGTCGACAAGTTACTTATAGTCAGTTGAATGTCTGTTGGGGGACCAACAAAATAAATTGTTAGCCGATATTAAGCTGACAGTCTACTGATACTCTAATGACAGTTATTTGACATGTAGTTGAAAAGTTACTTATAGTCAGTAGAATGTCTAAAGTGGACTATCGAAATAAAGTGTTACCAAAAAAAATCTTTTTAATACAAAATGAACAATTCAATCCTCAGGTGAAATTTCATCTGCTTAAACTCCGCCTCTTTCTATCAGTCGATTGCAAACTGGTACCGGTATTCAGATCTGTCTCTATCCAATCTAGTCCCTGCCCTAAATTTTTATTCTTTTTGATAATCTATTGCAATACCTGCAATAGGATCTATTGCTACTTCCATTATGATTTGTATTACTTAACCATCATGTACTGTAGATCCAAATTAAAAAAAATGAATGGCAAACATTTCAATAGATTTATCCATCTTTCATACATTAAGTAAAGTTATACATTAACGCCAGTTTTTTTTTTTTTTTGCAATGAGTGAATAATGAGTTGCTGAAAATATTGTAAATGTTCATTTTGTTTGGCTAAATCTCAAGGAAAACTATAGAACCTTAGTAATTTCACTTCATTTATCCTCAATCTGTAGACTTTGGCATGACGCGGGACATTTATGAGACGGATTACTACAGAAAAGGAGGCAAGGGACTACTGCCTGTGCGCTGGATGTCCCCCGAGTCCCTCAAAGATGGAGTATTTACCACAATGTCTGATGTCTGGTAAGCGTTCGTGTATTCTACAGAGAATCAGTGTGTGCATGATGTTAAAAACACACCGAGAAATCATCGGAGACGTATAGTGCAGGGTGCGTCGGTCTAGTCACCGTTGCTGTGGAGCGACATCTGTGTCCATTACAGTTCCTCCGCTAGCTAAACGACAAATGAAAACCACACTCGTGCAGCTCAACACACATTTTCCATTACATAGTGCGTACGTTAATGCGGTAGGCAATGAGGAGAAACATCTTTCCATATATTTCAAATGAAGCTGGCAATCAAGCCTCATCAGCCCTCATATGAGCTAGAAACATTTCCCTCATATGCTAGTCTCATTTGACTAACTTTCAAAGAAAACCTCGGGGAGTCTAGACCACGCTTTTCCGGAAACGGCAACAGCTGCGGCTGATATGTGTGGCATTCCAGAGCCTCAAGGAATCTTTAGTCGATTCGTCCTCCCATGTCATGATAAGTGGCTCTTTGGACTCGCTGGGAGGTTCACGCTTAAATCTTTTGTTAAGGATCAGAATCAAGGACTCCCTGTTCAGGAAGAGGTTTGAACTTAATTACAATGTTCTCGAGTTTCCTTCCAGGTGTTTGGAGAGTCTGCCCTAACAGTTCACCTTTCATGTGTGTCCAGGGTCACCGCCAGGCCTTGATGATAATGAATTTCTGTCTGGTAAAACTTTACACAAGGATCAGACATGGGAGTGGAGTAGTGTTTCGCCAGTAATCACAAATTTACCATTTGAAAAAATTTCCGCGTCAGTGGTTAAGATCCGTATTAGAATATAATGGCTGTATCAGTGTCACTGTGCAATGGACGTTTTTCACGGACAACGCGCTTCCTCACTTATCAACATTGCAAATCTAGTCAAGTTTTTGGGAACACTTTAACACAATAAGGTTTCTTTTGTTTACTACTTTAGTTGAATGAATAATAATTCTACAACACTAATTAATCTAAATTAATGTTAATTTCAACATTTACTAATGCATTATTCAAATTAATGGTTTTATTGGTTTACGTTTGTTAATGCACTGTGAACTGAAATAAACAAACGATGAACGACTGTATTTTTATTAACAAACATTAAATTGTTAGTTCACCCAAAAATGAAAATTATGTCATTAAAGCCACACTGTGGAACTCTTTAACCTTTATAATATATTACCAAAACACATTGAGATGGTACATACAATAGGTTGAATAGAATTACAATAGGTTGAATGATGCGTCTGCCGTAGCTTGAAGGTGTCTGTAGCGCTTTTACTAGCACTTTGTAACTTCGGGTTTCGGGTAGGAACCCGAGCACAAAAAGAACTACAAAATTCGGCCGCTTTACGGTAGGGCTGTACGATTTTGGCTAAAATCATAATCACAATTAATCGAACAAGTCACCTTGATTACGATTATTGAACAATTATTTAAATTTTTTTCTTTCTCATATGTCACTGACTAAGCTTATACTGTAATATGTATGTATTTTTTTTCTAATGAAAGAGCATAATCCTTGAGATTCTAAAATAAGGAAACACACAGATAGCTTTTAATGCATATTAAATATTTAAAAATATTTAAAAAATGTAGAAAATAGTTATTTTTGTAAATTATTGTTAAAACTAATCCTTTTCATATTGTATAGCATTTGTAAATGCTTGTGTTATCGAAAGCTGCTGTGTGGAGTGGAGGCACGTCGGTTATAGGCTCTGAATTTCGGTTTCGATTATTTTTCGGTTAATCGTCCAGCCCTACTTTACGGCATACGTCACTTCCCCCCCACCCATAACTTCCTCAGATTCTGACGTTATTGCTCAACTCGCGTTTGATTGCCGCCTGTATGTTTTTGTCATGGCCGAACAACAGCTACAAGGAAGAAGGCAACGGATTTATCAGAGGAAACTAAAAAAAGAAAAGGGGAGAGTGACAAATTAAAAGCAAGGACGAGGATTAACATTGGTCCGACCGATGCGGACGCTTGCCTGCACACAAATGCCGTTTCCAAGGTAACCCAGATAAGTTTCGAAAACTCGCTTAGCGGCCCACATTCGCGTACTGTCTGAAAGCACCGGATCTAGCTAGACCGGAAATTGCAAGCCGGCCAAATAGTAGGTTAATGTTACGTATTGAGTGGATGAGGAGCGCAAAACGCCGAAATGGATGCCAATAAGATTCTGAATTAAAAAAGTTGACTTTTAAAAAGTTACCAAATTTTCAATGAAAAACATTTGCACAAAGCAAGCCAATCCACTTTTTCATGTTGATAAGAGCATTGAAATTAGAAAAAATAATGGGACAAAAAGAAATCAAGAGACGTTTAGAATGTGCGATTAATCGCAAGTTAGCTATGACATTAATTCGATTAATCGTGTTTTAATCGTTTGACATCACTAGTTTATACCATCAAAATGATCTTCATTTGTGTTCCCGAAGATGAACGAAAGTCTTACGGGTTTGGAACGACATGAGAGTGAGTGAATACTGACAGAATTTTCAACTTTTGGGTGAACCAACTCTAATTTAAACATTGACCGGTTATGGGAATTTATGTAAACCGAAATCCCTAGTCACTAGCTGCGTTTTCATTACCCTTCAATTTGCGCAAATTGAAATTGCGAAATGAAAATACGCTCAATGGAAACACGTCGATTTCGCAAAAACTCCCGTTTAACGCAAAAAAGTTTTTACGCTCGCATGAGGAGGTTTTTCAGGCAATTCGAAAAAGGATTTTTTTCACAAAACTGCTATGGAAACGGATTTTGCGCATTTACAGTCACATGACTTATAAGACGGAGTGTTTTGTCTTTCCCTGCCATTAATGCTTGGATAACACACCATGTCTCCTTTCATTAATAATAATAATGTCCAGTGTGGTGCTTGGCTGTGATATAGGTTATAAATAAGTCCGTTGTCATGATTTTTGGAATGACTTATCGCAAAAGGATTTTTCGGTAATGGAAACACTGTCATTTCGCAATAGTTTTTTATCGACATTTGGAAAATATCTCAAAAGTTTTCCGCAAATCTGTAATGGAAACGCGCCTAGTATCAGTGTAGATCTGTTCTAACTCTTCTCGTCGGTTGTCTTCTTGCAGGTCCTTTGGGGTGGTGTTGTGGGAAATAGCCACCCTGGCCGAGCAGCCCTATCAGGGCATGTCCAATGAGCAGGTACTGCGGTTTGTCATGGAGGGAGGACTACTAGACAAACCAGACAACTGTCCTGATATGCTGTAAGTCACTTAATTCAATTCATCATCTTTCACTCACTTTATGAGTTTATTTGACTTAAAAGGAACACACTATTTTAAAAAGCTAGTTAGGTTTCATTGATGTCAAACCTGGTGTAACATCTTAATGTGGCACTTTTGAAATTGCTTATTATGAATTTTCATATAGGTTTAGAAGCACATGATAGATGATGATGATGATGATATTTTCATTTTTGGGTAAACATTCCTTTTAAAAAGTAGAAAATCTGCCACCTACTGTATGATTCAGGTGGTAATGTCAAAGCTGAAAACAAGAATTAACATAAAAACCTAGATTAGCTTGAGAATCAATGGTATTTAACAAAGAGTTTTTGACTTCGGCTATTATTTGTTTTGGATTTTAAAACTGCCAAGTCTAATGCTCTTCCCGTTGGTGCTGTGGGCTAAATTTAAGTATAATTTGTTTATCTATGAGAGCCTCCAAGCTCTGGGCTTTCTTTGGCGTGCTTTGAGTGAGGTTGCGTCTGGCTTCAAGTCCGTGTTTTATCTAAAGTGTGAGAGCTGGCAGTGAAATACGAGCACTCGAATGCCACATTTTTAATAATAGAACATTATATCAGGAAAGTTGGTAGATAGATGTGTGTTTTGGGAAGAAAGTGGTACAAACAATGGAAAGCTAGTTTTGGATATCAGAGACGGCTTACGTTCCCATTTGGCCATTTAACACCAATATGTGTTTTTTTTGTCAGCCACAGCTTGTGTTTTTAATTTGATAAATTACCAAATGAATCTGTTAAATTAGGGTCATATAGCTAAAATAAAATATTTTTTTCAGTTTTGTAGTATATTTTTAAATATAAATGTTATATCTATCCATTTCTAAGTATTTATCCATTTTAAAAAGACTTTAGTATTAATATAATATATTAGTATTAGTATTCGTATTTTTAGAATTAAAATCTGAAGCGCATTTTAATATTCTTCAGATTTTATATTTATAATTAATATGAAAAAATATATATGAATAATATAAATATATATTATATTTATGAGAATAATATGCAAATATTATAGGCCTTTTAGAATTTTTTTATTTATTTATTTATTTTTTAAAGGAAACTTCACAACCCATGCTTATTGGTGAAACAAATGAACAATGATGTGTTGTTTCAGGAGAAACTGCATTTTCACTGTCCATTGACGGGAAGTGCACAATAATTTGCGTTGGCCTGTGCCTCATTTTCATCTCAAGGCGGTCTGGTTTAGGGTCTTTGTTGTGGTTGGCCGACGTTTGGCACCTTTTAACACTTTTTCAGTGAAGTGCCGGGAAGGATGAAGTGGTCTTTAAAGCTGCCAGAACAGGAGTGGAGGAGGAGGGCATGTGGGAGGCTTTCAGGCTGGTACATGCTTCTAACAGTGCCAATGGTCAGCCAAATGAAACCTCAAAGGAAGTCCAGCTATTAGATTAAAAGTGGACAGTATGTGCAGTGTAGCGATTGGAACAAAGGCTTTGAGCGATGGTGCTCATGCAGCTGATGTGATATTGTTAATAATATTGCCACAAAAAAAGCAAAAGCCACTGCCTCCTACTAGGACTGTACTAAAATTTTAATTCTGTAATACTTTGTAACCATTCATCAAAATAAAGAATAGTAACACTTTACTTATGCATTATAAAAAGTATTTATGGTTTACATTTATAATTCAATATATCTTTTGTTTTTAAATAAGTAATTGTAGCCAACGTTAAAATGCATTTTAATATTTGCATATTCCTTGTTACATCTGAAATTGGTTATGTGTTTTAATGCATTTTACTTTCTAAAGGTGTGTTGAGTGAATAGATGAGCTTAATAATGTATCATTACGGTGGTTACAATTATTCATCAGACCATACAATGCATTATACGGTGCATTATAAGCAGTAATAATGAATGCATTAAAAATATTTTTCTAATACATTATATATACAGTAAGTGCAGCCTTGCTCCGCCTCTGAAATGATTTTCTTTTTCGGCTTATATCAAGATCTCATCATTTTTCAATCCCTCTTTACCTTCTGCCTGTTTCCTTTCTGTATGCACTTTTCCAATCTATTTCTGATGTATGAAATCAAGTCCTTCCTTACATTCTTTTTAGTTATTCCTAGTTGCTAATATCCCATTTCTCACAGAAGTAAAATGTTGACTTCTGCCTTGAAAATGTAATTGATATTTTACTCACAACATGGCCAGCTATTTTGTTTATTTTTGCTCTAGCAATAAAAAAGAAGCTAGAACAGGATCACTTGGAATTTTATGTAACAAAATCAGACTGAATTATGCATTTCAGTGCTCTCATAAAATGTATCAGTGCAGCGATATTTGCTCATATTAATTTTAATACAAAAAAAAATCTTTACTATTATTTTTACTGTTATTTTTACACGTTTTGTTGAATTGAATGAGTTGAATTCACTTTGATATTTTTGTATGACCTGAGAAAAGTAAAAGATTTGGTGCAGCTCTCTGGATATTTTAAATAATACGCATTTTAAACATAAAATAAACAATAAACATTAGCATTTTAACACAACATTCCCTAAAAGTCATATATAAAATCCTAAATATATATATATATATATATATATATATATAATATTTGTTTATTTATTTTGTGCTGACTTCAACTCTTCTGTTTATCAGACTGAATGTCATCTGATGCTGATAGTCTCAACATGGCCAAATATCAGCCGGTCATTTCTGATGTTTTCTTGAAGATCATGTCGCTTAGCTTCTCTTGTGTTTGATCTTCCAGGTTCGAGCTGATGCATTTTGATATTTTTGTATGATCTGAGAAAAGTAAAAGATTTGGTGCAGCTCTCTAGATATTTTAAATAATATGAATCATTATTTATTTATATATAATTTATAATTATTTAAAAAAAAAAATATATATATATATATAATTATTTATTTATGTATCATTTATAATTATTTATTTATATATAATTTATAATTAAATAAATATATATATATATATATATATAATTATTTATTTATGTATCATTTATAATTATTTATTTATATATAATTTATAATTAATTATATATATATATATATATATAATTTATAGTTATTTATTATACAATAAATTATATACTAAGACTACTGTATAGCAAGGTCAGCCATTAAAAAAAAAATATATATATATATATATATATATATATAATTTATTTATTTTTAACAGTCACACATACAAAAAAATAAATAAATATTAAAAGATGAAGTTAGTCAGGTCAAATTGCATAACCTTAAGAAAAAAAATTATATTAATGATTCAAAAATGAATAATATTTACTTTGAAACTGTTTTGAAAGTAAAGAAAAAAACATACTTTTTTGCTTTATGGTTACTCAATTTTGCCTTTTATCAACACGTAATTAGACAGACAGACAGACAGACAGACAGACAGACAGACAGACAGACAGACAGACAGACAGACAGACAGACAGACAGACAGACAGACAGTGTAAATTAGTATGTATTATTATATTTATTTCCAGAAGGACCAACATGAATTGCATTAAATACAATTCTAAGATCTTCTCACTTGCATTTTGAGTTTTATTTTTCATGATATCAAGAAAAAAAAAATCCATATTTTGTTGTTGGCCCTAAGGTTACGGCAGGATTTAGTCAATTTCCTATAGTAATTTTAACACTGGATGTGCTAAAATCCGACTGAACCTCCCCATCAATGGAAACTTCATTTAGTGCTATGCAGGAAAAACAAGCTGGAGACTGAGGGCAGTGAGTCCAATCCCTCTGTCTCACAGCTGGAGAGCCAAAAGCCTGTGTGTGTATGTGTGTGTGTGTGTGTGTGTGTATAACGGTGAAAATACCACACTTGGATATGCTGGTGTGAATGTTTGTGTATGTGGTGCACGGGTATTTGTAACTGTCAGCTGATGTTTGCGCTAGCTGTGTGTGGGTGTGTAGCCGGCGCTGGTGTTTGTAAGACTAATGGTGTGTGTTACTCCACTAGTGTGCGAGCTGGCACAGGGATCCGACTTTTTTTTTTTTTCTTCAGCAGACTCCTCTGGTATTCTTAGTCTGTTTGTGTATAATTAAAATGGTGAACTGGAATGCTCAAGTGTCAGCGAGATCGTAGTCTTATTTAGTTTTTTCCTCTCTCCGTAACCCTTCGCTGGCGCTCTCGGGCCTCCTTTACAGCTCTCTCCAGCTTTGCAGTGTGATTTCATCTCAGTTGTGTGTTTGCTGTGTAGTAAAGAGGTCACAGCATTCACCATGAGCTCACTGCAGCTGTGTTTTGGACATAAGCGCTGATAGCATGCATGTTTATGTTACCGATTCGTCACACTGCCACCTGTTGTTCAGAGCTGCGCAGAGTAGGCGTGGACGCTATAAACAAGATGTTTTGAGTACAATGTTTAGTAATACTATATGAATGTATGTAAATATACATGGTTTGCTCTTTATCCATTCAATTTAGCAATGTCAGAAACTTTTCGGCTAATGTAACCTTGCGTGTTTGTGTGTGTGTGTATATATATATATATATATATATATATGCATAACTTCAATCATGTTTTTTATAATTGATAATAATAATAATAAACATTTCGTCATTTCTGAAGAACTGGAGTAATGATGCTAATTTATTAAAAAAAATTTAACATTTTTAAATAAATTCAAATAGAAAACATTATTTCACAATATAACTGTTTTCAAATAAAATAAATATTCAAATGATATAAATATTACTGTCATTGTAATCAAATAAATGCAGCCTTGGTGAGTATAAGATACTTATTTTAAAAACATTACAGTATTAATATATATATATATATATATATTCAAACATAACATTATATATATACACAGTACATTTAAATGGCCATATCTCTCTCTCTCTCTCTCTCTCTCTCTCTCTCTCTTTCTCTTTCTCTCTCTCTTTCTCTCTCTCTCTCTCTCTCTCTTTCTCTCTCTATATATATAGTATATACATTTTAAAATGAAAACTGACTTTCTCTCTCTCTCTCTCTCTCTCTCTCTCTCTCTCTCTCTCTCTATATATATATATATATATATATATACATAGTATACACATTTTAAATTGAAAACTGACTTTTTAAACAACACAAAGTATAAGGTGAAATTATTAGAAATATTTATTAGTAATTAATTATTTATATTTATTATAAATAATTATTAGTACATTTAATATTCACAATGGTATTTTTTTAAATGTCCATTTCTCTCTCTCTCTCTCTCTCTCTCTCTCTCTCTCTCTCTCTCTCTCTCTCTCTCTCTCTCTCTCTCTATCTCTATACATAGTTTATACATTTTAAATTGGAAACTGACTATTTAAACATCACAAAGTATAAGGTGAAATTATTCGAAATATTTTCCATGCAAATTAACAATAGCATTTTAACACAACATTCCCTAAAAGTCATATATAAATTCCTAAAAAAAAATAAAAAAATAAATATCATATAATATTTATTTATTTATTTTGTGCTGACTTCAACTCTTCTGTTTATCAGACTGAATGTCATCTGACGCTGATAGTCTCAACATGACCTAATATCAGTCATTTCTGATGTTTTCTCGAAGATCATGTCGCTTAGCTTCTCTTGTGCTTGATCTTCCAGGTTCGAGCTGATGCGCATGTGCTGGCAGTTCAACCCCAAAATGCGTCCGTCCTTCCTGGAGATCATCAGCAGCATCAAGGACGACCTGGACGAGGGCTTCAAGGAGACGAGCTTCTTCTACAGCGAGGAGAACAAACCTCCCGACACGGAAGAGCTGGACATGGAGAACGTGGGAACCATGGAGAACGTTCCTCTGGAGCCGTCCTCCAGCCTGCAGCCCCTCGCCCCCTCTTTGGCCTCCCCTCAACAGTGCTCCCCTGCACCCCAGTGCTCCGGCACTCCGGCCGGCCCGTCGTCACCGCCTTCCTCCCCCGGCTCCCCGGACAAGCACCCGCTCCCCACGTCGGCGGCGGCAAACGGGCCCTCCATGGTTCTCCGGAGCCCGTTTGACGAGTCCCAGCCTTACGCTCACATGAACGGGGGGCGTAAGAACGAGCGTGCCTTGCCTCTGCCCCAGTCGTCGGCTTGCTGATCAGCGCTTTCCGAAAACACGGACGTGTCTCTGTCAGTCAAGCCACTGTGTGGTCGGTCTCCTGAGAAGAAATATTAAAATAAAGAGACAAGGAAGGAAAAACAAACGGTATAAACTGAGAGTCCAGGCAATCAATTTCTTTCAATCATACCTCAACGGACAAAGTTTGAATTTTCTTTGTTTTTTGTGTATTTCGATCGAATTGATTGACATGAACTCATTTGTTATTTCCGCAGACTGGATCACTGACTGAAAAAAAACAAAAAAACAAAACCATGACCTTCACTCTCGCACTCGATAGGCTGACTGTTTTTGTTACGTTTCGTTACTTTTCTAAACTTCCAAAACTGGTTCGGAAGGTCTATCAGAGCCAGTGGTGGTACGGTGGCATTATTGCGAAACGCTCTGCATATCTCCAAGCGAGAACCCTACACGGAAGCGCTCGCTCTCGTCTTTGTTTCCAAAGGCGTGCGTCTAGATTAGAGAAAGGTGTGAGAGTTCCTCTTCCGCCCATCTTAGAAGTAAGACCCAACTCCAATCAGATACGGAGATCTTCGGCTTCCGCTCTCTTCGAATCGTCAACATAGTGGAGAAATTCGCCAATCTGCCAAATCTCTTTTTTATGTTGCCAAATTGTATACTCTTCCCCCAAAATATGCAAAAATTTACACTGGTGATCCAAAGCATCTTTTACTTTAAAACACAATCAATAGCGTGACATTTCCCTGATTCTTCTCACTTCTCTGTCTTCTCGCTTTGGGTTTTTTTGCATTTCGGATGAAGTGGAAGACCAAATGCAGCAGATATCACATGGCAAAGGGAATTGGGTCAAACGATTTCTAATTGTGGCATTTGAAAAATCTTCTCTCGTTCAGTCGTACTTCGGACCACAGAGCGTGTGCGTCGTTTGTCGGTCACTTTTGTACCTTTTTTACAGTCCGGATTGATCATTTATATGTCTGTGCTGAAAAAAGCTGCTATTTTATTCTCGTTTTTTTTTTTTTTTTTTCTTTTCGTGGTTGTAAAATTGTAAAGAGATTCTTCAGGTGTGATCCTTTGCCTTTCCACTACAGTCCATGTTATGATGCTTCTAGTTCTGCAAAAACTAAAGGTTCAATCTAACAGTTGGGTTTTCCAATGTTAAGTTGTTTAATGCCTTCTTCTTCTTTTTTTTAATAGCGAAACCGGCAATAGAACACACTCGTTTCTTCGTGCCATTAATGGCGGCACCTCGTTCGACGCGATCCTACGACAGCTGAACACTGTGTCTCTCATCACATTAATGCGCAACAAATACTCTCAGGTCAAACTCCTCAATGTTTCGGTCTCAGAATCCAATGTTTTGTTCTCTCATTCATTCATTCCTCTGTAACCGACAAGATATGACTCAAAAACGTGGCAAAGTTTGAATTCGTTTCATCGCTCGCCTTGAAGATAGACTCGTCTCATACTTTGGATTGATTGTTCGGCCTTATTTGTGACTGATCCTGCCGCCCTTTGTAAATGTTATAAACTCTGCGTTTCCTTTCTTCCGAGCAGAGCCTGATAAACAACGATTATACAGATATGATTCAGCATATCTCTATGCAGAAGTTGTGTTTGTAACATAGTTCACTTATATACATTTAAGATACAGGTTTGACTATGAGCGCCAGTTTTTTGGGACTTTTTTTTTTTTTGGAAGGAAAAACTGTCATCTTTTATGTTTTCGCCCTTAATCCTGACCTTTTTATTTTCATTATTTATTTTGTTTCTTCTTTTTTCCCCCCCTCTCTCTTGTTTTTGTGATATGTTTAATAATCACTGTAACCCCCCCTTGATTAAGTGCAACATTTTAGATATTTTTATATGCTTTTTTTTCATGACATTGGGACTTTTTTTTTTTGTTTTCTTCAGACATTTATCTACCTCACTCTTTTTTTATGTACCTGTATATAAAGTACATCTGACCTTTTTCATGAAAAGGACAATATTACTGCTCTCTCTATCTGGGTAAAACCTCATAAACGCTACAAACCACAATCTCGGAGTGGAGAAATTGCCGAATTACGGACGTTTTGTATGACTAGCTGCTTTCTTTCCTATCGGATCTCGCTTAAATTTGTTTATTATTTATTAAAACAAGAACAGGTCTGACAATTGACTCCAAATGTGCTGGAATGTTGTCGATGTTTAACTTATCCATCTTTTAACTTGAGGGCAAAAGTCAATAGATGGAGTAATTCGAATGGATTTATTTTTTGAGGATATAATGGTTCTGATCCCCTCTCCCTTTCATGTCTCTGAATCCCACTGTTATTATTTTTACGTTTTCATTATACAGTCATTGGAATACTGTGCTTGTATCAAAAACCAAATGTTCATTGAAACTAAAAGTGGATTTGTGTGTAAGTGCATCAAATGTATATAAGTTTTGTGCTGGCTTTGGAAAACATCTTTTTTTCTCAGCACAAACAAAAGATCAACACAAAGCGTAATTAAAAAAAGAAAAAAATTGAGCAGATGCAATATAAATGTAAATG
This sequence comes from Cyprinella venusta, assembly GCA_038021265.1. Classification (NCBI taxonomy): domain Eukaryota; kingdom Metazoa; phylum Chordata; class Actinopteri; order Cypriniformes; family Leuciscidae; genus Cyprinella; species Cyprinella venusta. Next base: position 46,740,866 of record CM075864.1, on the reverse strand, counting down.
GTTGGAGATGTGTGTTAGCTGAAATGACTCTCCCCCCATGTCGTATTTCATAGCGGTTTAACAAAAAAGACTTGTGGGCTGATTAAATATGCATTTTATAAGATATTCTTGTAAATTTTCACTAAAGCATTTTTATAATATTGGCGAAATTCGTCAGATTTTTTTTTTTGTCCAATTTGGAAAAATGAATTACAAATCCAACAACAATTAAATAGCAATACCAACTTCACGCCCTCCTCCACAGCCTTCGTATCTATGGTCATTTTTTCATCATTCAGATTTTTTAATTCAACGATTGTCCAAGATCACCGTCCTAATGCTCTCCTCTGACCATCTCAGACCAATGATTGATTTGTCAGTACAGATCTGTTGACTATGGGCTAGATCTTCTCAGGGCTGAAGGTTCAAGCGGGCGTCAACGGGACAGGAAGTGACCTGTTCCTCGACGCTCGCTCCACCCTGCTGCTGAAAACTGCTGCTCTCCATCATCTCACTGAAGTCCAGACATTTGAGAGGAGAGCATCGGAGGTGTTCGTGGTCTGATGGCGCCATCTACAACCTGGAGAAGGGGTGTGTTGTGTACTTCACTTTTTGATGCTGGTGGAGCAAAACTGTTTGGTTGTTCAGTGAACTGTTGAGATGTGTTTGATATGTGTGTGTGTGTTGGTTATATAAAGGGGTTACAGATCCAGAACGGGGGAGGGGAGAATGGAAAAAGTTTTGTGGTCCAAGTCTGTTCAAACCTGGCTGTTCTGATTAAAAAAAGGCACTTATTAACTTTATTTGTGTTGATTTCTTTTGTATACATTTGAAGACAAATGAAATGTGTCCCAGGAGTGTATGGAAAAGATTAACATATTGTATTTATGGTGGCACATTGCTCAAAAATACTTATAATAAATCCAGTTGAATAGCTTTCTGATGTCTGTTCTTGTATTTTAAGTAGGACTGAATGAATGAGTACGCAGTATAGTTGATGCAACAGACAGACAATGCTGTTAATTGAATAATATTTTCACCTGCATTGGCTACAAATTGCATGTCAGGAAGGATTTTTGTGTTCGTGATGTCATATGAATAATTAAATCAAGCGTTATTGTAAATAAGTTATTCAATATTTGTCTTCTTAGCTATTATCTTTTAATAATAACATGTCAGGGATAGGCTATTTTGTGTAGTAGTGGATTCAAAGCGTCATTCACAAGGTTAAACTACTTTTCAATATATTAGGTCTACTCATTAATATGACGAGCGTTATCATTTATTCTGTTTTTTAAAATGACTGGGTAAATAATTCAAAAGAATTGTATCTAAATGGCTATTTTGACATTTATCTTAAGTAAAATAACTTTGATAGAAAAATACTTGTAGAGTAAACATTTATTTGTTCAGCGGCTCATCTCTAGCGACTTTGATGTGAGGAAAACTACATTACCCATGATGCTCTCTGTCTTTGTCCAGTGACGCGCTTTCTCTCAGACGGAAGACCAGTGCGGCACAAAAACAACTCCACAGGTTTTAAACGGGGACCATTTCATTACTACAGGGATGTAATGTAAGTTGTAATTCATAAATGATAATGATATTGATGTGTTGTGTATTTCGAATGTCAATTTTATTTTATTTTTTCACTCATTCAACGAGCTGTCCAGCAATTATTATGATTAGATTTCTGCAGAGACTTGTGTCGTGTGTTATCAGACTGACTAACAGTACAGTAACGTTACAGTATAGATCAATATCTGAGCTCGTGTTGGTTCATACTATTAGTGTAACGTCATTTGGTATTTTACATTACATAATGCTTTTATAGCTAACGTTACTGTACTAGTAAACATCAGTTCATAAGTAACTTATATCTGTGAAGGTTTTACTACTATCATTTTCTATTGCAAATTATGTACATTACCTTAGTTTGGTCCATTCAAATCAATATGAAGAATAGTGAGAGATCCAATATTACTGTTACTACTACTACTACTACTACTATTATATTATTTAATTCATTATTCATTATCTGTCATTTGATTTTGGGGTGAATATGTCTGATTATCAACATGATTTATTTACTTGCTTATTTTTGTTTTAAGTAGACGTTGAAAGAGGGAAAAACTCTCTCTCAACCAAAGACGGTTCTCACAGCCATGGCCGCTGAACTCCATGCAGCAATTTTTATGGCCAAACAAGAGCGACACAAGAATCTTTTCCTGAACTACAGAAACCTCAACAACTTCCCCGTCGAGCTCCTCAGAGATGAAGGGATGCAGTTCCTGGAGCGTCTCTTCATGAAGAGAAACTCACTCACATCCCTCGTAAGATCTCTGTCCCAGTGCTGTTAGTCTTCAGTTTTGATTCAGCCCTGTTTTATATTGTAGAATATGGTAGGGATATTTTTGCCTATATCATCCTAATACTGTTTTCCTCCTGTCAGCCAGAGAATCTGGCTCAGAAGCTTCCCAACCTGATTGAATTGTGAGTATTTATCTTTGTTATACTCTTGTGACTTTGGTTCACAATGGACAGTAAGTTTTGTACAACTGTAATATTACTGTTGCCCAGTAGATGTCCCTGAGTCATTGCGGTGTTTTACCACCCATACATAAATAACTAGATGACTGGATGGGCAAAGAGTTTGGTTGAATAAAATTAGTTTAGTTACATTTTTACTGCACTACAAAACGAGATTATGAAATGCAATCCCACAACTTTTTTTGTTCTTCTCTTTAAGGTACCTGCACTCAAACAATATTGCAATAATTCCTCAAGGTAATGTAATTTTATAATTAAATACATCATTATTTTGATGTCAGATACAAGATGCATTGCATGGTAAATGATGATGTTGTTCCAGCAATTGGCAACCTTGTGAAGCTGCAGTCACTGGACCTGAGTGACAATGCTCTTCAAATCATCTGCCCAGAGATTGGTCAACTGCGCTCATTACGACACCTGCGATTGGCCAACAATCAACTGAAATTCCTCCCGCAAGGTGAGTCGTCAGCATTTATCTGAAACACTGAGAATGATTGAGCTGCTGAAACTGAATCTGAATCTAATAATAGAATTATAATAATTTTATAACATTAATATAATATTTATAAACATTAATTGCTGTATTTTTTAGTTTTTTTTTTATATTTATGCTTTACCCATGCTACTCAGCATTAAAATAATATTTCGGATTACATAGAAATACTACATGCCTTTGTTTTAACCTTCAAATGGTCTTTGTTTCCTGTTTACACTTCTGGGCTTCGTGGTCAATACGACCCCAACAATTGATTGAGTAATTGTACAAAAAACTATTTTTAATCATACAAAATGATGTATAATTTTTTGTTTACTTCTCATCTATTCATTAATGCTGTGTTTTTGGAGATATAAAGTACTTCCTCAACAATTCCTCAACTGCACCATTAGCTTGCATATGAAATATAATTTTTTTTATGATACATTGCATTTATGCTCTAGTATTAGGCCTTCATTTTTGTGTAAAAATTTTCAGATTTATGCCGGATTTTTTTTTTTTCCACATGTATAAAATATATTTAGTTTTTTTCATATTGCCCATTCATTTCAATGTGGGGTCATATTGACCCCGAAGACCATAAACATTTTTTTACATACCTTCAGAACAACCGAATCAAGCCCAGTTTTTTTTGTGTGTGTGTATAGATAGATAATGTATGAAAAGTCACAAAATCTTATTCCACTGAGATGAAGGGAACCTTTTTTTTATAAAGTAAAAGTCGATTGGGGTCGTATAGACCCCATGACCCGATTGAGGGCTACGTGATTGGAGCTGAATTAATTACAGAGAATTGAGAAGAATGCGAAAGCGGAATGTTCTCTTTCCCTGGTTGTCTCTGGTTAAACAGCCCCTTTATGCTGTCATGGACATTATTTGTAATACAAGCTATTTTTTCTTGTGTATTTGGGCAGCTTTAACTGCATCAAATCATTTCTTCGCTCACATTGCATCGCCCAAAGCTTTTAAACTTCAGTACATGTTGCATGCAGTTATTAAACTTCATTTAATGAGGAGATTTTTTGTGCTCAGCATGACACTTAAATGGTTCTGAGGAGTAAAACTTTATAAAGAGACTGTGGGAAAATGACTAAGCCCTTTGACACTCTCTTTATTTGCTCTGCTTCAAAACACGCAGTTGTTTTATATCAGTCTTTTTATTGTTCTTTTCCATTTTAATTGGGTAATGTTTCATCTGAAGCCGAGACTGCTCATGGCTTTAATTTATCATATGTGAATAGTTCCAAACGAAGTGTTTTACAGTGAATTTTTACAACAGTTTCCAGCATATTTTATCTAGTGACATGCATTGCACACATGTTTGAGAGAAGTGTGATTTTTTGAATTTATACAATTATAGTTCCAGTAGCCATAAAGACACTCCCTATGGTTATAATTAATCACACTTAATCACACCTAACATTTCAAGTTTTTTTTTTTTAAATATTTTTATGTTGTAACAATTTCACATTTAATCTCCAAATTATTGTAGAAACAACATAAAGACAGCATATTTTAAATATTTGATCTAACAGATTGAATTAAGTTATCAAATTCTTCAAAGTCTTCACTATGTACATTAAAAATGAAATGTAGTTTAATTTTTATTAAAGCTACAAAAGTTATTCAGTCAAGAGCAGTGAGTTATTTTTCTCGGTTTCATTTGTTCTCTGATTAACCCTTCACGTGTTGGTCAAAAATGACATTTGTTGTAATTGTACTATATTTTAGTTCGATAATATTTTTTTTATTTTATATATATATATATATATATATATATATATATATATATATATATTAGGGCTGTCAAAATGATTAATCGCGATTAATCACATCCAAAATAAAAGTTTGTGTTTAAATAATATATGTGGGTGCACTGTGTATAATTATTTTGTATATATATATAAAACACACATGCATGTATGTTTAAGAATAAAAATATTATTTATATATAAAATATTTATATTTATATATAATATAAATTATATATAAATCCATATACAGAATATACATGAAAATATTTCTTAAATATATACAAGTGTGCGTGTATTTATATATCTAAAATAATTATACACAGTGCCCCCACATATATTATGTAAACACAAACTTTTATTTTGGATGCGATTAATCGCGATTAATCATTTTGACAGCCCTAATATATATATTTTTTTAATTTTTTTTTTTTTTTTTTTAGGGATTTTATGGTACTATAATCCACTTATTCACTTTTTGAGCATGGATATATAAATAAGAGCATTATTATATAATGTAACGGTACCTAAAGGATGGCAGGGGAAAAAAATGGATACTGCGTAAATTGCGTTAAATATTTTTTTTTTCAGTTAAACTGAAAAAAATAATCGCATGCATTAACTCGTTAATTTTGACTGCCCTAGTTATAAAAGCCTGTAATTGCCTGATTCCTAATTAAAACTTTACACTCAGCATGGAAAAAATAGACAATTCAGATTTTTCATACATAGAATATTGAAGTATTTATTATGAATGATTAATCTGTGCATCATTATTTTTTAATCTTTAATCAAAATAACCCCCCCCCCCCCTTGCAACTACATCTCTTCTCCGATGATGTGTTTACTGATGTGAGGGCGGGGCTACCTGTCACTCACATGAGATCGACCAATAGCAAACCACAACAATCCAATCAATTCCACATAGACAAAATCTAGTCATGTCCTACATTTTTTTGCTTGTTCGTTTGGGAAGCTATTTCACTCCGATGTAAGTCATAATAGGGAAGAAAAGGCAACTGCAACTTCTGTTTCATGCCAATTTGAACATAAATGTAAATTGACTTGTATTGGTAGAGCTGGGAGATCTTCGAGAGCTGGAGACTCTGGACGTGTCCATGAACCTCCTGAGGACTCTTCCAGAGCGCCTGCACCAGTGCCTGTCCCTGCAGTGTTTGACAGCAGATCGAAACATGCTTCAGTGCCTTCCTCGCCAGCTCTGTCTTCTGCCTGACCTCAATGAGCTCTCCATGGCTGCCAACTGCCTGACATCACTGCCCCTGGGTGAGCGGATCCAGACGTAACATTTACAATACATTTACGTTTGTGCATTTGGCAGACCCAAAGAAACAGTGTATTCAAGTTTTACTACCATTCAAAAAGTTTGGGGTCCGTTTAAAAAAAAAAAAAGTAATTAATACCTTTATTTAGAAAGAATGCAAATGAATCCAAAGTGACAGTAAACAAATAAAATGCTATTCTTTTATAAATAGAATTAAGATTCATAAAATTAAGATATAAAATATGTGTTTATAAATTTATAGATAAAAATTAAGAATAAGAATTGTCTTCAGCAGTAAATCAGCATATTACAATGATTTCTGAAGGATCATGTGACAATGCTGAAAATTCTGAAATAAAGTACATTTTATATTCAAATGAAGTGTTTTTAAATTGTTAAATGTCTGTATTGCCTGTACTTATGACCAAATAATGCAGCGTTGTTGAGCATAACGTCTTTCAAAAACATTTGAAAAATCCTACCCCCAAAACTTTTTTCCTTTAGTTAGTCTAAGTTAGTCTCCACACAAGTTCTCTGAAGCCATAAAGAGCAGACCAAAGGTTATTAAAGCAATAAGACTCATGAAGCCATGGTTTACAGTGAATTCAGAACAGCTAATAGAAATTCATTATAAACCACAGCTTCAATTTATAAAATGGCTATAATAATAATACTGTATAACATTACACTGATGTTAGAGTGTAGAGTGGCTTTGAACAGGACTCAACCAATCATTATAATAATATGTGTAGCATTTTTGAGAACGACAGTTAACGGTTTTCTGTTACACAGCTCTTTTATGACACCAGAGGACTATATTTCACAATTACCAAGTGAATCTTCTGATGTTGTTGCCGATATACTGATGCTTTATATTTCTGTCAGATATGGGCCGTTCCATGGAGCTGCAGTTTGTCTTTGTGGACAACAACACTCATCTGAAGGCTCTCCCGTCGTATCTTTATAACAAAGTCATCGGCTGCAATGGGTGAGCTCTCTTTTGTCGTTAAAGTATGCTATCAAAATCACAACTTTTAGGTTTTAAATTGCAAGTTGTGATCATAATAATTACAATATATTAGTGCTGTCGAATCGATTAATCACAATCACATCTAAAATAAAATATATATTGTGTGCGTATATACATATATATATATATATATATATATATATATATATATATATATATATATATATATATATATATGAGATCTGGTGACTGTGGGGGCCATTTTAGTATAGTGAACTCATTGTCATGTTCAAGAAACCAATTTGAAATGATTCGAGCTTTGTGACATGGTGCATTATCCTGCTGGAAGTAGCCATCAGAGGATGGGTACATGGTGGCCATAAAGGGATGGACATGGTCAGAGACAATGCTCAGGTAGGCCGTGGCATTTAAACGATGCCCAATTGGCACTAAGGGGCCTAAAGTGTGCCAAGAAAACATCCCCCACACCATTACACCACCACCACCAGCCTGTACAGTGGTAACAAGGCATGATGGATCCATGTTCTCGTTCTGTTTACGCCAAATTCTGACCCTACCATCTGAATGTCTCAACAGAAATCGAGACTCATCAGACCAGGCAACAGTTTTCCAGTCTTCAACTGTCCAATTTTGGTGGTCAAACTTTTATGTTAGACACGATTTATCGATTTGACAGAACTACAATTTATAGGAAATTTGTATATAGAAACAATATTTAGAAACATAAAAAATAAAATTACACATTTTTATCTAAGTGAACCTTACATAAACCCATTATACTGCTAAATGTCAGATTTAGCGGTGCATTTTATACAGTGTATTTGGTGATGTTTCACTCTGTCAATACTACATAGCGGTACGTTTGTACGCTTGACAAGCGGTGCAGCAGAAACTAGTGGAAAATGTGTGTAGAATCTTTGGTCAGATTTTCCGTCCATCTGAAAGTAAACAACATTGATTTTTTTTTCACACATGTAAGAGTTTACTTGCCTCACACAGACATCAGAACTCAAGATTCACTTTGGTAAATCTCACAAAAAGTTCTTCCATAAACTATAAACTTGAATCTGGCTCGTCAGAACACGCTCTGCTGCTTTCGTTGCACATTTTCCAAAGAGAGATTCTCAGATATTCCAGCTGAGCACCGACTCTGGCACAAGAATCTGCACCATTTCAGAAACAATGTCTAGGTGGGAAAATACAAGAGAGTTCTGACATTTTAAGTCGGAAAAGTATCACAGTGCTGATGATATGGCTATATATTGCCTCTCATGATATTTGCTATGATTGATCCCTGGCTGTTTCACACGGACACCTGGTCTAATGTGTCGATGTTCATACCAGGTTATTTATCTGTATGCATGCACAGATGTGGTCTAGCTGGTCAGGTCTCTGACGTGAAGCAGCTCTGCTTGACTCTTGGAGATGTGACTGTTCCTCTGCCCTCTGAAGTGAAGGCCATCGGCTCCGAGACTGACGGTGTGTTGCCTCTGGAAGAGCTGGCATGCAGAGTCCTGCATGCGGCCCACAACTGGACCGGTAAGAGTCGCCAACAAACCTACGACAATTGAATTGGGTTTCTTCACATTTACCAACCAAATAAAACATGTCTTGTTCATACTGTCAGTCCAAATCTGATTTTATGCATATCTGATTGGAATCCAATCCTATTTATCATGTGTGAACGACAAAAAAAAACCCAAATCAAATCCGTATGTGCAGATGGGAATTTCCTGACTCCGTTCCTGTTGCCCAAGAGTCTACTGGAAGTCGTCAGGTGTCCTCTGGGTCACTGTCACCGCTGCAGTCAGCCCATGTTCACCATCGTCTACACCAAACTGTTCCCGCTCAGAGAGACTGCGCTCGCAGGGGTGCACAAGAGGTACTGATGCTGTTGGAATATCATATCACAAGTGTGTGTTTTGGATTTTGTCTGTCCGCACTAGACACAACTACAAGATGCGACAAAAGCAATTAAATGACGGTGTGTGGGTGGATTCTCTCTGGAAGTGCATTGCACTCACAACCAAATGAATCAAAGGATTAGTTCACCTCAAAATGAAAATTTCCTGATAATTTACTCACCCCAATGCAATCCATATGGAAGCTTGTTTTCCGCCACTGAATAATAAAAATAAAATAAATCATTGTGACTTTATATCATTGATAAAAAGTCAGAATTGCGTGATATAAAGTCGCAATTGTGTGTTATAAAGTCAGAATTTGCGAGATATAAAGTCAGAAATGCATGATATAAAGTCAGAATTGTGAGATATAAAGTCCGAATTGCGTGATATAAAGTTAGAATTGCGAGATATAAAGTCGCAATTGCGAGATGTAAAGTCAGAATTGGGTGATATAAAATCGCAATTCTGAGAAAAAAAGACAGAAGTGTGACTTTTTAGCTCACAATTCTGACTTTTTTCTTACAATTACATGTTTACATCTCGCAATTCTGACTTTATAACACATAATTGTGAGTTTATATGTCGAAATTCTGACATCTTTTCTCAGAATTGTGAGATATAAACTCGCAATTGCGACTTATCAGGCCAATTCTAAGGGAAAAAAAAAATACCCCCCCCCCCTCAGAATAGTTTAAATCTCACAATTCTGTCTTTATATCATGCATTTCTGACTTTATAACACGCAATTGCGACTTTATATCTAGCAATTCTGACTTTATATCTCGAAATTCTGACTTTATAACTCGCAATTCTGACTTTATAACTCGCAATTCTGACTTTATATCACGCAATTCTGACTATATCATGCAATTCTGACTTTATATCTCGCAATTGCTACTTTATATCACGCAATTCTGACTTTAAATCTCGCAATTCTGACTTTATATCTCTCAATTCTTACTATAACTCGCAATTCTGACTTTATATCTCGCAATTTTGACTTTATATCTCGCAATTCTGACTTTATATCTCGCAATTGCGACTTTATATCACGCAATTCTGACTTTATATCAGGCAATTTTGACTTTATATCTCGCAATTCTGACTTTATATCTCGCAGTTCTGACTTTATATCACGCAATTCTGACTATATATCATGCAATTCTGACTTTATATCTCGCAATTGCGACTTTATATCACGCCTTTCTGACTTTATATCACGCAATTCTGACTTTATATCACGCAATTCTGACTTTATATCTCGCAATTCTGACTTTATATCACGCCTTTCTGACTTTATATCACGCAATTCTGACTTTATATCATGCAATTCTGACTTTATATCACGCAATTCTGACTTTATATCACGCAATTCTGACTTTATTTCACGCAATTCAGACTTTATATCTCGCAATTCTGACTTTATATCACGCCTTTCTGACTTTATATCACGCAATTCTGACTTTATATCATGCAATTCTGACTTTATATCTCGCAATTCTGACTTTATATCACGCAATTCTGACTTTATATCATGCAATTCTGACTTTATATCACCCAATTCTGACTATATCTCGCAGTTCTGACTTTATTTCTCGCAATTGCGACTTTATACCACGCAATTCTGACTTTATATCAGGCAATTCTGACTATAACTCGCAAATCTGACTGTATATCATGCAATTCTGGCTTTATATCTCGCAATTGTGACTTTATATCTCGCAATTCTGACTTTATATCTCGCAATTCTGACTTTCCATCTCGCAGTTCTGAGAAATAATGTCAGAATTGTGAGAAGTAAACTCACAATTGTGAGAAAAAAGTCAGAATTGTGAGATAAAAAGTCGCAATTACCTTTTATATTTTTCATTCAATGGCGGAAACAAGCTTCCATACATCCAAGACGTTCATGTCTTTCTTAAGTGGAAAAGAAAAATTATTTTTTTTTACATAATCAAATTTTAAATAATCAATTTTAACATAATTAAACATACATACTGAATGACTGAAACTAAAAAATGACTGAAGTCTTTGTCATAGAATCCATTTGTTTGTTCACATTTAGTTCTTGTTTCCTTTCATCTATTTTCAAGATCTGAGGTGAATTATCCATTGTCACTTTCAGTATGGCTATAAAGGTCACACAAAATGATATTGCAACTCAAATTAAATTCTTTTAACATTAAAGGAGAACTCCGGTGCAAAATGAACCTTCGGTCTAGTAAAACATCGGTACCTAGTCAGCCGTTCTCTGAGATTTGATTTCATGATAATCAAATGTAAAGAGTTTAATCTCTAAAAACTGTTTAGTGTATATAACGCTAGTATATGGAGGGCATATAATAGGTAAAAAGAAATGGCTAGTTTATACCACTAAGAAGGCTCAAAATAGCCCCACATTAACACAGTGACATAATGAGGCTCCCTACATGCAAAACAAAGCATTGAGAACTTTGTAAGTGTACAGACTGTTTAATAAGTAGACACTTTATAAAGATAGTTCACTTTGTATATCATCGTCCAGCAGATCAATATTATTGTTGAATATTAAATGTTCAATATTAAATTGCATATTGCATATTAATTTACCAAAAACATACTCTCTTTCATACATCTCATATCTTGCATTCAGAAAACTCTCTCTCACACACACACACACACACACTCTCTAACCCCTCTTACTTCCCCTATCTCCTCATCTTCCTGCTTGTTTGATTGGTTGAATTGATCTGTGCTTGCTCTGATACCCGTCATGTTCCATCTGTAATGCAACGCTGTGGTTTTGGTATCAACATCCAGTAGCGTAACCGAATCAGCCTGCTGGACTGCTGCTCTCAGCTACTTCACGTGCATTAAGAGATCTAATCCACTCGCCAATTACCTCTTACCCTGAGTGTTCGACGGTCGTTTGCAGACCAGCGCCGGTCGAAAAAAAGAAAGGCAAGCTATGTGTTTAAGGGAATTCTTTTCCATTTGTTTCTTTTTCACCCTTTATTCTCTCCCTTTCCAATCGCAGGTCATCAGGTTAGCCTGTATTTAATGAAAATATAGCAGGAAACCCTCGCTGTTTCAATATCACTTAATCAGGCTTCTAAAAGCTTGTTGTGGGTGTAAAGTAACCTCCCTTATATGTGCATATCTGCATATTTTGAGTGCTCAGGGATGAAAGCTCATAAAAATGATTTTAAAACATCATCTCTTTCCCTGTGAGATTGCTTCACTTGAACTAACCATACAAGAAATTTGCTAAATGTTGCGTTTTTTATACTGTATTGGTTTTTGGTAAGGTGAGAATCTTTACTATCTTTACGATTACTATCTTTTTTTCCCTTTTTATTCGTGTTTGTAATTATTTCTTTATTTGGGTAAAATACTATAATATGATTGATTACAGAACCAAAAAGTTGACATCTAAAGTTTTAATCTGTTTATTTGACAGATTTATTTCTTGTCTCAAACGTGCATTTTAGTCTGGGACTAGTTTAACCCTCAGGTCCTCTTCGTTTCGGAGTCACACTTGTTATCTTCCCGGTCAAAAGTGACCGGACACCTAAAAATTAAATTTCCTCCATCCCAGTAAAACCAATGCAATTTATTGTTGTTCTATAATATTTATTCTTTGTAACTTAGTATTTTGAGACAATTTGATTGAATTTATTAATATTTATGCAATATTTATGGTCTATTTTGCCATGGACAAATATATATATATTATATATATATATATATATATACATTATTTTTTTCAAAAAATTATTAATGCAGTATTTTAGTTTAATAAAGAGTCTAGGCCTTCAGAAAAAAAAAAAAATTTTTTTGAAGAAAATTAGCACCATCTGGTTACAGTATAGAGAAAAAGCGTAGAATCATGGTGTAACCACTAGATGGCGTACAGCTCTCTGTGGAGAAGCATGTGAATTCCCTAGATGTTTATGAACACATTTTTTTTTTTTTGGTAGATTTGTATATATCGTTGAAACAATCTCAAAAATGTTTTTTTATTAAAAAAATGTAAAAAAAAAATAATAATAAATAAATAAAAATTTGTGAATTTTTGTCAATTTCCCATTCATTTCCTATGGGGTCATTTTTGACCAAAGACCACAAGTGATTTTTTTTTTTTTTTTTTTTTTACGACCACTTAGCATGCTTGGATCATGACCTCAATTTTTTTTTTGTATTCACATACATAATGCCATAAAAGTCACCAAGTTTCATAACACTCCAATGAAGCCGTGATTTTTAGAAATTCAAAAACTGAACTTCAGAAATGACCGAAGAGCACCTGAGGGTTAAGATTTGTCTGTGAAGCCAGGGGAGAATGCTATAAGTGAAAATTGTTGTAGATTTCCTCTTTTCTTCCACAGAACCACAGTGAGTTTTGTTGCGTACTGCTGCTCTAGCCAGTGTCTGAGGACGTTTGACCTGCAGGGCTGATGTCTCCCAGCACTGCTCATGGTGCGTTCATCTTCACAAAGGACATCGCAAGAGACTTTTCTGTGGAACTGACACCTTTCTGAGCTTCAGGAACATTTGACAGCCCACCGTCCCGAAGATCTTCATGACAGACATTAAAGTATGTCCCCCTGTCCTGAGTGTAGCATCTTTTAAGAAAACCAGCAGCTGGTTAAACCTGATCACGTTTCACAAATGAATGTAGAACCGAAGCAATCGATCAATAAAGTATTGTTTGTGTTGGGGATTGTTACGGTTTCTTGAGAAACGTAACATTTATTCTGTTTTAAAGATTACCTACATAATATATAAATTTAAAACGAATGACTTTTAAGTGAGATATGGATAGTTTTGTTTTCATTTGAGAGGAAAACAGAATTGTTTTTTAGAGCACTTTACTGAAAATATGGTAAGACTTTACAATACGGGTGCGCTAATAAGCTTTAATTCATGCTTAACTAATGCACAGACAATACTGAATTAATGTGTAACTAATGATTATCTAAGCTATTCATTAATGATTACCTCATTAGGAACTAATTAAGAGTCTAATGTATTAGTTCATACATTAATTGTTATTAATTAAATATGTAATTGTGGATTAATTCCATAATAACTCATTTTTTTTAACTAATAGCGTTTAATTAATATGTTAATTACCAGAATGAGCCAAAGCCTTGTATTTCAACTTCCAGATAATATGACAGGTACACTAATATGCATTAATACATGATTAATTACTTCACTGTTACTGCAAATTCATGTGAAAATTACTACAATTACTAAATGACTAGTTAATAATGATGTGCCCCAACAAGTAAAGTCATAACATAATAATAATATCTTTGCAAATCATTAGCTAATGATTAATTAAAGCAGACAACTGGAAGTTGAAGTGCATAGCTTTGACTAATTGTGGCAATTAACACATTAATGTACACTATTAGTTAATAAAATATGTTATTAAAGAATAAACACGCAATGATACATTGAATTAATAGCATGTATTACTTAATCTATTAATCATGAAGACTCTTTATTAGTTGCTGATGCAGTAATCATTAATTAATGGTTTAGTTCTTCATGAGTTATACATTAACTCAGTATTATCTGTGCATTAGTTAAGGATGAATTTATGCATATTAGTGCACCCGTATTGTAAAGTGTTACCGAAAATATTACTGAAATGTCACATTTAGTGAAGTATTTCATAAAGACCATGACCTAATTTTTATCCTTTTTAAATATAAATGTGTGTCAGTTTAATCTGAGGCTCATAATGCAAGTGGATCCAGCTCTTTTAAAACACTATCACATGTTGTTTTGTGTTAGAAGTACATAGATACTGCTATAAAGTGCCAATTGACTTAAATGAAAACATGAAATTGATTGTTCTCATTGAAGGCAGCCTAAAGGGATTGTTCTCGAATTGTACTATTTTTGTGTAAGAGAATATTTTCAAAAGACTGAGACTACACTACAGCTGTCAGTCAGTGTGCCGGGCGATACAGCAGCAAAACATCAGCTTTCAGGCATGACTTTCTTACTAAATGTATACATGTTACTGTTACAGTTGTTTGTGATTTGAGTTTGTTCAGCCTAACTTTTTTCTCTGTTGTTGATGTTTCATGTTGGCATTTATATGTATTTGTGCTGTTAAAACATCTCTTGGAGGTTTTCTAATTTCAATTTCATTCGTTGTGAGCACAGTTTTGACTGTGAATGTAACTGTTATGGCAGCACTGAAGCTGCATCATATTGCAGCATAAATACACAGAATCATGACATTGTTTTGTGTTTGAATGTTGATTCTTTCAAGATGCTGAAAAAAAAGACAACTCCGGTCTAATATCTAACTTAAAGCTACACTGTGTGATTTTACCCCCATCTAGCGGTGAAAAGGTGTATGATCATCCAGTGAATATTAGTTTCTGTTCCTCTCAATTCTGATTTCGTTTTAACTCCTACGGTGGCCAATGTAGTCCAAGATTAACATGGCTTCCAGTTCGACCTCATCCATGAGTGCTAACTGAAACGTAAACGCGAAAGGCGAAGCTTGAATTAACGGGTATGTCCCTCTTTGGCTAATGTACTTTCAAGATGGAGGGGCAACATGGCGACCGACATTAGAACCCCTTACCCGTATGTATTTTCAATGGCATATTATACACTCACGAGAATACTTTATTACTTGAACGAAGTAAATATACATTAATGAGCACATATATTTTTGAAAGAACTAAGTGTTTTTAGCTAAGAATAAACTAAAAGAGTTACACAGTGTAGCTTTAAGCTGCCTCAGCTGGCATATCGTATATGGCTTTTATATATATGGGACTGCGTCTTTAAACATAATTTAGAAACTCTTGAACTCTACTTTTAGACAGTTAGAAACAATATTGCTTGTGATACTTCTGCATCATTTGGAAATACTCTGAAATAGAGTTGAATGAAATGTATGCTCTGTGGATCTGAGAATTGAAATACGATCTTTAAGGGTATTATTTACAGTGTTTTTCTCTTCCATAATGCTCGGACATGGAAAAACTATTTCATCCAGTACTGTGCTTTCTGAAAATTAGACCTTTTTGCTTCGACTTCGTATATACCAAAACAAATGAGGGTCTATGTATTTTATTTCTAATGATATGTAAATATATGTAAATATAATCACGTCTAATTGCTTGTGCAAATGGAAAATTTCACTTTTTTTTTTTTGGTATACACTATTTCTCAACTGAGAGCAGAAACTGATTATTTTATAATTTTAGAATAATAATTTTGTAACAGAAGGTATGGATAGATTTCGTGAGATCTTACTCCATGCAGACTGGAAGCACATATTCACTTCATTTGAACTACATCATCAGTTTTTCAGCTCATTTCAGTAGCAAGACTTTTTCTTCCTTTGTGCTGTCTGCATCATTTTACATAAATTAAGATGCAAATACTTCAGCGCCTGTTATATTACCTTGTGAGATTTTATACTAGGTGATTTTATATAATTAATTCCATGTTTTTGTTCCCCAGCCTGGAAGAAGCTCAAGTCCTGCATTGTCACTGACTTCACGGAGACCGTTAACATGAAGATAGCCCATAAATCACCCTGAATGAAACATGTTTGTGATATATTTTCCTGTCCCTGACACTATATATTCGGCCAACACATCTCTCCTGCTCTTCATCTTCTCACCAAAACTGATGACATTTAATAATCAAGAGTTAAGTAGATTCAAAGTAAGTAGTGTACTGTAACATTTCCTTTATCTGTTTTGCTTTTCCTTCAGGTGTGTTTGTGTGTGTGTGTGTGTGATAGATAGATAGATAGATAGATAGATAGATAGATAGATAGATAGATAGATAGATAGATAGATAGATAGATAGATAGATAGATAGATAGATAGATAGATAGATAGATAGATAGATAGATACATACATACATACATAGATAGATAGATAGATAGATAGATAGATAGATAGATAGATAGATAGATAGATAGATAGATAGATAGATAGATAGATAGATAGATAGATAGATAGATAGATAGATAGATAGATAGATAGATAGATAGATAGATAGATAGATAGATAGATAGATAGATAGATAGATAGATAGATAGATAGATAGATAGATAGATAGATAGATAGATAGATAGATAGATAGATAGATAGATAGATAGATAGATAGATAGATAGATAGATAGATAGATAGATAGATAGATAGATAGATAGATAGATAGATAGATAGATAGATAGATAGATAGATAGATAGATAGATAGATAGATAGATAGATAGATAGATAGATAGATAGATAGATAGATAGATAGATAGATAATGTTGTGTTGACCGGTGTGTTTGTGAGGTGGAGTGGAAGGTCTCTGAAGGACACACTGGTGATGTAGACCTATGGATGTAGAGGGAGGAGCAGCGAGCAGCGCGTGCACGAGTCCAACAATGACTCGGGATTATACCGTCTACATGATTCCTGCTGTTTCTCCTTTTGTCTTTCTTCTGCTACTCGAAGGCGCCCGACTGAAGGTGAGAACTCTGCTCTCTGGTGTAGCAATGTGGATTTAAACGCGTGTTGGTTAATTAATAAGTCGCATTAAGTAACGTTAACACATTGATTTAATTAGCTAACTAGTTTCGTTGATAACCGTTGCCTACTTAAGTTACGAGCAAGCGTGTGACGTCAGCATTCGTCGTTTTTACGTGTTTTTGTTGTTGAACGTGTCTGTCAGTGATGTTGGGCTATAGGAGGAAGATAGAAAGTAGTTGCCACTTTGGTTTATTAAAAAAAGGGTTTATCAAATTGTACTGTAGTGTTATATGTGATAAATTATTTTAATAATGTGATAGTGTAATATAAAAATGTTTTCATTTACTTTTGTTTATTAAGAGTCGGCTATCGCCTTGTGATCATGCTGATAAATAAGTTAATCCAAACTCAATAAATTCACAAAGAACGTGTAATTTCTACAGTGAGTTTTGATGCCAGTTTACAGCATATTAGGCAATTTTGGAAAATAAAAATAATTAGACACTTCAAGCCACGCTTAATAATATCAATGCATTATAAGAAAATATCAAGTGGCATTTATTTAATTATTTATTTTATTACTGTTCAAAATGATGGCGAAAATGTAGTGTGATGCTTTCTAAATTTTAAATGTTATGTCCCTTGGTCCATTGCCTATGGCGTGAACACTAAAAATCTAGCCTAATTGACATGCTATTCATGTAAACGTGAAACAAAATTGTTCAGAAGAAAAGCTCTAACTTAACTTCATGAGTTTAACTGTTTATTGGCATTGATGTAGCCACAGAAAAATTGACTTCATACATTTTGACTACTGTTGTGTTATGATGTTTAAATGTACCTATTTACCTACTTATATTGACTCTTTCAAACTAATGCTTGTTTTTCTACATGTACTTTTATATTTAATCCATTACATTTGATTAACAGCATATCTAGCCTATCATATGCATGTGTTTTTTTTTTATATATCATACCATTTCGCATGGGCTTTATGTGTTTTTGAGCTGTCTGTACTTCAGAAGAATTGACTTCATTCTCATGTGGGGTCTGTTCCAACAACACAGCCTTAGACCTCTGTCTGCCTTCTGCCCGACCGCCGCTCCACATGTTCGAAACTAAATAGATTTACCATCCTTTAGAAATTATACTTGATAAATACAGAAATCAAATATAATTGTCTCTAAATATTAGCTCCCCAGTCTGGCTTCCTGCAGACCCAAGAAGCTTTCTTTTGTGAAGTGGAAATTGAAACGTCTGCGCCTTGCCAAATCAAACTGTACATTAGATTTGAGGAAGGAGCATGAGTGCGCTTTATTAGACAGACTGTTAAGATTTAGTGATCGCAGCCAAACCTGAGGGCTTGAGGAGGGTTGGCGCTGTGCCTCTGGGACTGGACTGCCAACTACGCAGGCTTTATTAAACTGTCTGGCAGTGGGTAACGTACAGTATAATACAGAATACAATTCTGTTGTGAACTTAAGCGACAAGGCATATTGTTTCATTGTGCTATCTGTAGTGTCTTCTCATAAAATGGTGTAAGAAACAATTATCCAGGGTTAGTTTGTGAGAATTGGGATGGCAAATTTGTTGGGGTATTTTTGGAGAATAGAATGTTATTCTCAATAATTATTTCTATTATTACATGGCTCTCACATGGCATTCTGCAGTTGAATTAGTTTTGCATGCATGCCGCTGTTAATAATTTAGCTTTTCATGGCAACCGTTTTTTATTTATTTTTGATGATGATGACGATGAAAGAAAGAAAGAAAGAAAGAAAGAAAGAAAGAAAGAAAGAAAGAAAGAAAGAAAGAAAGAAAGAAAAAGAAATGCAAAAAACTAGAACAAGTGCAAAGAGTTTCCACAGCCTCTCAACTAGATAGAAAAGAAAAGTTGTTCACAATCCGGTTATTATGTCCTACAGATTTCTTATCCAACTGATTTACTTGAGAAGAATGGAAATAAATAAGTTGTTAAAAGATGTGCCTGAAAATAAGTGGAAGGATACAGGATATTTTATATGTAGGGTAAGTGTACCTATTAAGCCCACCAAAATCTAAGTCGAGGTTTCATCTAGGTTTTTTCATAGATATTCACATAGTTTATAAGAAAAATCATTTGTTAAAATGCATGATTTATCTCTCATTTGAAAATGTATTAATTAGTTAATGTACTATTTGAATATAAAATTTAGATAATTTAGGAATAAAGTCAGAAGTCTGGCACAGGCTTAAAAATCAATTGATTTAAAAAAAAGTAAAACATCAATATATTTATTCAGTGACAGGGAAGTATTAAAAAATCCTTTTGCTAATGTTTGGAGCACTGGGTGGGATGGATAGGTGTTAGTTGCCGGTGGTCTGCAGCCTTAAAGAGATAGTTCACTTTGAAATTAATTTTTGATGTTTTAGCTACCTCAAGGGCATCCAAGATGTAGGTGTCTTTGTTTCCACAGCATTTTCAATTTTGACATTTTTTGGTCAAACCGTTGTTGTCTGTCAGTCATACACTGGAGGTTAAGGGTGTCCACGTCAAAGAGCATGCACAGAGAAGTCCAAATTAAACATGATGTAATGACTCGTAAATGTATGTACACATTGATGGCCTAAGACACGAAACGAGCGGTTTGTGTGAGAAAAACGAACAGTATTTATATTGTGTTTACCTCTTGTTAACAGCCGTCGCACTGATCTGAATCAGATGTCCAACTGAACCGTCTCCAGAAGTTACGCCGGAAGTGATCTCTCGTGCGTCTATGTCACGCATTGTTTACACGGAGATTTCGGAAGTTTTACCTTTCACTAAACATTTAGATATATCGAAATCGTCATTTCCCGTATATAAAAAATATGTTTAGTATCTAAATATGTTTAGTCAGTTCGGTTCAGTTGGACATCTGATTCAGATCAGTACGACGGCTGTTAACAAGAGGTAAACACGATATAAATACTGTTCGTTTTCTCACACAAACCGCTCTTTTCGTGTCTTAGGCCATCAGTGTCTACTTACACTTACGAGTCATTAATTCTTATTTAATTTTGACTTCTCTGTGCATGCTCTTTGACGTGGACCTCCTAAAACTGCATTATATGACTGACAGACAACACCGGTTTGACCAAAAAATGTCAAAATTGAAAATGCTGTGGAAACAAAGACACCTACATCTTGGATGCCCTTGAGGTAAGCTAAAACATACCAAAAATTAATTTCAAAGTGAACTATCCCTTTAAGTCGTCTTGACTTGACTTGACTTGAGTTGTAGTCAAGCTGGAAGTTTGACCGGGTTTATCTCAGGAGCCAAGCCAAGTTGGGGCTCCATACTCTGGGCTTAAGGGGGCCTCCTAGTGCACCCACACCGGGATTCTGGAGCCTTAAGTCGGCTTGGCTCCCGAGTTATGCCTGGTCAAATGTGGAAGTTTAACCGGGTGTATCTTGGGAAGGAAGCCGATTTGGGGCTCCAGACTCTGGGGTTTCGCGGGGGCTCCTTGTGGGCACTGGGATTCTGGAGCCTTAAGCCAAAAGAGTATTTGATAAATAACCATCTAATAAGCATACAGTCTCTGAATAAGTGATAATGACCAACTGACTGACATTTTACATCAGAATTAGAACCTGATTAAGATCTGATTCAATTTAAGTGCAGTTCATCCATACTTTCACCATCAGTTCTGTCTTTTTTCATTTCCGTTCACCCTTTTGACCTATAGTGAATATGGAGGATGAGGTTCCCTGATCTAATTGGAGTTGACTAAGTCTTCTTTTAATCCGATTCCTCAAAGCAATCCTCTCTAGATCTGTAAAGGTTCTTTGCTGTCACCTTTGACCCTGTAATGGGCGAATTGCATAGCGGTTCAAACATTATGGGCCTAACAAGTAGATTTCTGCAGGTACAGAGAGATTAGATTGTCTCTGTAAAATAAACTGGATTGTGTGCCAGGATTTTTATATTTTATATTGTTCTTGTAATAGTTGCTTCTTCAGAGGGTTGAGGGTTTGTTGTTGTAACGTGTAATTTGTTGGCAATTATTTCCATTCAGGATGTATTTTGCACAATCTGGGCTTTGTTCACGCAGCTAGTACTTCAGATTTGATTTCAAGTCTTATTTTTAGGACTGAATATCCACACTAAGATGAGCTGTATCCAGTTCAAGCAAAGCTGCAGCGTTGGGCGTACGTCAACTGATCATCTCTAGTTAAGTAGTTAGCACGAAATAAACACATAGCAACCTCAGATGGTATGTCGAAAGAACGCCTTGGTTACATACGTTTCTAATCCTCGTTCCCTGAAAAAGAGAGCGGCGACGTTATCAGTTCTGACGTATCATTGAATGTGACCGACTGAAAGGGAACCAATATGACTTACTGAAATGTATGACAATATGACTTACTGACATCACAAACTACCTTGTGACCAATTCGTCAAAGTGTGATCGTCAACAATTGGATTTCTGTGCTGGTGTGAGTGAGTGGAGGGGCGGGGCTCATTTACATATTCATAGAACCGCGTATACTAAATTGGGCAAGGGTGTAGAGTTGCATTCAAGTTATTTTAAGGCATGAAGAATCTTTTTTCAAGGAGAAAACGCTTAAATATGTCATTTTGGTGATCAAAAACGATAAAATGATTGACTACAGGGGACATAATAATAATGTACCAGCTGACAGGGCTCCTTGTATAGTTTACAACATTAGTTAAGAAAGGTTTTTTTCCCCTTGAGAGTGCTATATATCCAAAAAATCGAGATTCTCACTCCAAGCTGAACTCAAAAGTTGGCAGCCGTGTTGTTCAAACAATGTAGTCAGTATTTGGTATAACTACATCAGTTGCTATTGTAATGGCTAAGACTAGACTTTCTTCTGCAACAACTAAGGACAGAAAACTGGTCTTTGTGCCCCTGCTCATTGCATGCATCCATTCATATGCTGACCAGATAAACCAAATAATGGATGGTTTCAGGTCGAGACATTCCAGATTCAAACTAATTGAGAGACAGCATGAGATTAGCGTACATTAGTTCTCAGTGTGAGCTTTATGATATCATGAATAAGCACAGCAGGACGGAGTCTGTCAGTTGCTCTTACGTCTGGGACTCAGCGGGGATTCTTTGGTTGTGTGTGCTTAAGTCGTACCATAAATAGTCGTACCAAAATTCTGTTTGCTGAAAGGTGCAGAATATTAACGAAAGAGTAAAAACAAGTCTGAGGAGTTGATATTCTTGCAAAAACACTTTAAGGAAAAGTGGTCTGGGGATATCTGGCAGATCTTATTAAATGTGTTTTGGACAGACCAGTCAATGTAGAGCGGTTGAGCTCTTTCTATGCAAGATGAGGTTGAATGTATGACTGTATGAATTCATTTATTCAATGATTTGTGTCATGTTTTTTTTCTGAAGGGTAATCTCTTTCATTTTATTTGGTATATTTCGCATTGTGATTACATATCTCACAATTGCAACTTCATATCTTTGTGCTGTGACTTATTGCGACTTTTTATCTCGCAGTTGTTAGGTTATTATTTCTCACAGGAATGTTATTTCTCTTCAATATAATTGTGACTTCAATCTCTCAAAGTTAATAAATTTTACAATTTAATTTTATTGTAATTTATTGTAATTTTATTTTACAATTGCGATGTCACAAAGAAAATAAAATTCTGAAAAATATTAAAATAATACTTTATTCAGCTAGGGTGCAATAGAAAAGTCAATCAAAAGTGATGGTAAATGCATTTATAATGTTACAAAATATTTCTAGTTTAAATAAATACCTTTTATAAACCTTCTATTCATTAAAAAAAACGTTTTTCACAAAATACACTTTTTATTGTATTTCTTTTATCAAAAAATG